>CM074289.1:5691869-5761869 GCA_037194245.1 Opsariichthys bidens
CTCAATCACCGTACTAACAAGCCACAACGTGCAAAACACACCTTCCCTTCAAGTTGTGTCGTATCAATGCTTTCCCACAAATGTCTTGTTGGAAAACGAGTACTTTAAATCATCATCCAGCTTTATTAAAAACCATAAATCCCTTTGAGGTGCTGTAATGAACTGAGCTCGGCAGTTCTACAGCCTTCCTGCTGTGTTGCATAAAGTTTAAATGTGGCTTCTTGTAAACACATCCATGCACAGGAACAAAACAAACGTGAATCGAAGTGTCCTCATGTACTGAGTCTACAGTGTCCGAAGGTTGTCAGTGGTTCCCATCCCAAACATTACCCTCTAATTGCTGTGATTGCATAAATAAGAGCAAAAACAACATGGCAGACGATAGGGCAACGTAACACATAATCTTGAGTTTCCACTGCCGCTGTTGAAATAGGTTAAAGGGAGACGTCAACATCTACCTTCAACCCTCTCCAAACAGCTCGTGGGATGCGACTCTTATAGACGAAACAGTTTTGTGCGCTTTAAAGTTCAGTTCGAGTTCCACACTGGCCTCGCTGGGTATGAAATTGTCCAGTCTCATTAGTTAGTTTTCACCTTGTCTGTGTTCTTCTGGACCTTCTGGTGGACCACTTTTAGAGTAGTGAGAAAATTTCCCAAGAACAGGACAAGAAACGTCAAAGCCAACATGAACACCTGGAATATAAAACGTTTAAGAGCAAAAATCAATTTGCAATACTGGCCAAATTAATAATTTATCAACCGATTATTTGAAGTAAAGCTTTAAAGGGGTCCTTGATTATGATTTCACTTTTTTTTAACATCAGCATGCAATGTTGATGTTTGAGTGTAAAAACTCCTGCAAAGTTACGACACTCAACGTTCAATGCAAAGGGGGATTATTTCTTTTACAGAAATCGCTTTTTAAGGACTACAACAAATGGCTTGTAGGGACTACAACGAGCTTCTTCCCCAAAACTGACATAAACCCCACCCCCGAGAACAGCAAAGGGGGCGGGGCCATGTTGGGTTGCTTTAGAGAAGAGGAAGAGTTGTTGTAGTGCAGTGTTGTTGACATACGGTCATTTTACGCCGGACTGCTTCACAAACGAGGGTCAATTCAACGCTGGATTTGCACAAGATTAACAGGATGACACATGAGTTCAATCAACTCCACAGTAACATAAATGTAAACGATGACAATCGTTATTTTGGCTGTGTGAGATTCTGTTAAAGCTCTGCCGTCTTCTGGAAAGGGGGCTGGGAGCAGCAGCTCATTTGCATTTAAAGGGACACACAAAAACGGTGTGTTTTTACTCACACCCAAATAGGGGCCAAATTTGACAAGCTATAAATAATGATCTGTGGTGTGTTTTGAGCTGAAACTTCAGACACATTCTGGGGACACCAGGGACTTATTTTACATGTGGTAAAGGGGGCATAATAGGTTCCCTTTAAATGTTTGCATGATTTCTGTAAAACATAAATGTACCAAAACCTGTGCAAAACTTGCCTTGTTTGTTATGGATGGCTGAGGTGCTCACAGTGGTTCCTAGTATGTTGCATAATGGCTGTTATGGTATTCGGTGTGGTTTCAAGGGCATTATTAAGGAGCCATTAATTGGCTCAAATAAAGTCTAATTTTTTTTTTCTAAGGACCCTCTTTGAATTGAAGGATTTTTGTTTTCTTCCACCAGTTACATGTACTGGATTAATATTGTTCCTTTAAACCACATGATTTGAAGTAAAACAGTGCAGAAGACAATACTTGGGGTTTTGAGCAATAATAGTGTTGTATTTATTTACCTGCCACTCCTTGCAGTCATCACGGGCAGACAGCTTAAAAAGGGTCACAGAATTGTACAGCTGCCAAAACTAACCAGAGGACAGAAAATCAACACAAATACCTTACATGCCTGTCTGTGAACTGAATCAATGTACAATAGCATTCAAAAGTTAAGGTCGGTAAGATTTTTAATGTTTGTGGAAGAAGCTAACCATGGCTGCATTTATTTGATCAAAAATATTGTAAAACAGAAATATTGTGAAATATTACTCCGGTCTTCAGTGTCACATGATCCTTCAGAAATCATTCTAATATGCTGATTTGCTGTTCAAGAAACTTTTTTTTTATCATCAATGTTGATGCTTCATATTTTAGTGGAAACTGTGATGCATCTTTTTCGAGATTCTAATTCTAATCCTAGATCAATCTTTCTTCTGTTAAAACACAAAAGATGATATTTTAAAGAAGGTTGTTAACCAGACAGTTGATGGCACCAATTGACTTCTATAGTAGGATAAAATAAATAAATAAATATATACCATGGAAGTCAATGAGTGCCATCAACTGTCTGGTTACCAAAATTTTTCGAAATCTCCAACAGAAAGAAAGAAAGAAACTCAAACAGGTTTGGAACTACATCGAGTAAATTATGACAAAAGGTGTTGTATGTAATATTTCTGACTGTACGCAAGCGTAAAAATACCATAGTATGTTTGCAGATATTTAGGAAACATGCGAAGTTCACATACTTGTTTCTCAGAAAAAACAAATATTGGCCAATTTACCAAATAGTATTTCAACACCGCAAGTTGACGGAAAACAGCGTATTGTACCCATGGAAGCCAGCAAACGAACTGGGTCAGAGATCGCACGGTCTACCTTACTTAAAAGCCTCTGCATTCATCTGAAAAGCTCGAAGAAGCAACTCTCTCCAATATTTTGAATTTGAACTGCAGTACCCAATGTAACCGCTAGCTGTCAATATTACATACTATACCTTTAATTTTTCAAAAAACAAACAAAAAAAAAAAATCATACTGACCCCAAACTTTTCAAAAGTAGTGTATCTGCTCAAAATCCACAGTTACATGTTGTGGATTTTATAGCCGTTACAATGTCAAATGAAATTAAAACTTATATGAACTATTTAATGTAATGTGACTAGAAAGTTGCATAAGAATCAATATTTTTTAAAAAAAGGAAAAGATATATGAGAAAAGGAAACACTTAAATGCTGGTACTCACATGGCCAAAGAACAGAAATGGAAGGAGGAACGTAAGCCCCCTCCACATCCACGACTGAAAGCCCTCTGTATAAGAGTAACACGAGAGGTCAGTCTGAGGTCTAACGTCCGGCTAAATACGTTGTTGCATGAACTGATGACATCATACAGATCAACATTTCTCCCATGATTCAAATCTGTCACAACTCTTACCCACTGTCAAGTCTAGCTGGTTTCTTTCCCCCAGAGCCCGTAACCGATACAAGCAGCCGCTCTGATAATAATACTGAAGAAACTGCACACAACCTGCCAGAGAAACAAAACCATCACTATAAAACATAACTGTACACAAGACAAACAACAACAACAAACATATGGAGCAGATAATAGTTTATACACACTCTGATAGATGGAGAAAGCCAGGAATTGACTTCTGAACATCTGATACATTGGACCTTCTGGCCTTGAAAGACACAAACAGAGAGTGGAAATGAAATATAAAGTTGTAGATGGAGAGAAAAAAAAAAAAAAAAAAAAAGATATAATCTTAAAGTCTTAAACACGTACCATGTCAACATGACACCTGATAAAAAGGTTGAGACGTAGTGATGTGACACCCACCATCCTTTAATTCTACAGAGAAAAATAATAAATAGACATTTTTAAATCAAAATCATCCTTCAGAAAACAAAATTACACAAATAAATACAGAAAAAAACTAATTAAATACAACAAAATAAATAAACAACAAAGAAATTAAAACAAAAATAAATACCACAACCAAATAAACAAAAATGCATAAATTAAATTCCACAACAAAATAAATAAACACTTTAAGTATTTTTTTTTTGCCAAAACACATGATGCCATAGAGGTTCGACTCTCTCTTTCCAATACTTTCATCTACCACCGGCACCATAGCTAACTGTTAGGTCACGGCACTGAACAGACGCATTTTTTAAGTGAACGTGAACTCACCGTGAGCCATTGCTCATGAGGATGCTCTCTCTTATTGTCAACGTGCAATAATACCACACCAATAAAAAGTTGAAGATTTCATCTGTAACCCTGTGAAGATGACATCTGCACGTTAGACTCCAACAGACGACTCCATTTTCCTCCACAGAACAACATTACATTTTTTTTTAAATCTCTCAACTTACCGGTAGTTCAAAAGAAAGAGGCAGGTGACCGCACCAAACATTAGAATTATAGTCATATAAAGTTTGAACTTCTCATATTCATCTTTGTACGCAAACCTGTTTTGGAAATGAACAAAATCAGCAATTTTGTACAGAAAAACCTCTATGGGCTCAATGAACATGCTCACATCTCACTCACTTGGCTTGGTTGCTGAGGAGAGTGACATTCACATTTCCAAGGACCAAATTTAAGTACAATCTGAAAAAGAGAACACAATTTTATGTCCTTTTACAAAGTCTTTGTTGTTTTGGGGGGTTTACTGGAATAAGTTTTCATGCTTGAATGTTAAACTAGGGTTGTTCCGATTCAGATACTAGTATCGGAAATACCACAGAAAAATTCCGGCATCGGTATCGGCATCAGCGAGTAATTGGAACTCCTGTACCGATCCATTTTCTTAAACAAGAGCGAGCTGCTCCTGCTAGCTTTGCTTAACGCAGCAAATCAGAAATCGAATTCTAGAAATCTTCTGCTAGAAATCTAGCAGTTTGTTCGCTGTTTGGCAGTATTTCAGAGTGGACCATCCACCCAGCAAAACAGTGACACGTCTCATATGCCATGCTGCAATTTCGAGGGGTGGCACAAGTGTTAGTAACTTTAATACGAGTAACTTAAAGCATTTGAAAACACGTCACCCGAACAACACGACGGTTAAAGAAAGCTTAGGACAGAGAAGGATGAGCCGAGCCAGAATCAACAATCTTTGGAAGCTTCATTCAAATGAAGAGAAAAGTTTTCAAAAGAGCCAACGAGCGACAAAGATGACTGACAAAATGATCAAGTTTATTGTTCTGGATGACCAGCCGCTGTCAGTTGTCGAAAATGTGGGATTTTGCCACTTAATTGAACATTTGGAGCCCTGGTATGGTTTTCCTGGTCGCAAATACATCTCTGAAACAGCTCTCCCTAAGCTATGAGAGACTATGAGTGCATGAACACATTTCATGTAAATTAAAAGATGTGCAAACAATCAGTTTTACTACCGACGTTTTGAGCTGCGACGCGTCTACTGCGTCACTGACAGATAATAAAAATACTCTAGTTCACTGCAAGTATTTGTTCATGTTTTATTAAGGGGTAAGTCAGAAGCACACCATAAAATAATTCTTTCAATTCATACAGGGCTAGAAGTATATACAGCTGTATATACAGACACACACCCAGGTATCGGATCAGTACTCTGAGCCCAGGTATCGGAATCGGTAAAGGGAATCGGAACATCTCTATTAAAAACACATTATTGTTCACATATTTGACAATGTTGTCAAATGTTTTGTTTACTTCCCGTCTCTATGAAGCCCCTCCTTCCGAAAAGCGCAATGTGCTCTGATTGGTTGGCCAGAGCAGCGCGTTTGAGCGGGAAATGTCACACCCCTTACCATAACCACGAGTTTCAAAACACTAATAACGCAACTCAACCAGGCCCCGCCCCCTTTTTTGCATATGCCTTGGCCTGGAATTATTTCACTAAGGTGACATGTTCGTTCCCAGGCAAAAACAAGACTACAATAGAGGAGTTTTAGGGAGTTCAGAAACGGTTCGCACCGATATAGGAGATATAGACTTTGCAGACATTTTTCATGCTCAAACAGCACCACTACACAATAAAGTAAGATGTTAAAAAAAAAAAAAAAAAAAAAAAAACCCACATCCTCTTTAAGATGTCATAAAAACTCAAAACCGAACTCTGGTAGGCTACTAAAAAATGATCACAATCAGAATGAAGAACTAAAACTCACCCATTTTTCTTGGGCAAATATGACTCCATGTCAAAAAAGACATTCTGCCTCTCTTTAATTTGGACCTGCAGATCACCGATCACCTCCGAATCTTTTTCATTGCAGCTTTTCTTACACCTATTTTCACCAAAAGAGGAAAAGGACTCCGTTTACATCATCGTGAATGTGTGCACGAGATCTCTAAGAACATCTGAAACTCCGCTCATACTTGTGAAGACTTTGCTTGAGATCTTTCAGGCCTTTTCTTTGTTTGCTAATGGCACTGCTGCATATCGCCTGCAGGTTCGTCAGCTCCTCCAGCTTCTGTCTGTACACTTTGTGCGTTTCCTAAAACACAAAACGCATTGAAAGTCAACATGGTTTCTGATCACATGCATGCCCTTTCAATGGGAAAATGATACCCACTGGAAGCTCCATTTTAAGCATAAGGCATTTCGAACACTAGAAGGGCATTTTAAACACGGGACAATCTTTTCCAAGTGTCAGATGACAGCTGAGTGTTGATTGATAACAGTAATACAACAGTGTTCTGGTACCACGATATTTACATGCGCACACACACACAACATATTTGTACATAATAGACAAGATATGAATGCAATATATATATTCAATGTGTGTCATAGCATTAAATGATTACCATGTTCTTTACATGGCACTCCAAGGTAATTCAAAAAAACACCAGGGTACTCCCATGTCCAAACTCCACAGTATTACCATGCCCTGAAACAATGTTCTTGGTAGTATTCAAACCCATGAAGCTTCATGAACTTCATGCCAATCTCTGATTCAATGATTAGGACGTCATCATGCTGTAATCTGACCCTGGCTCTCACGAATCGATCATAAGATCATTTTAACAGTTGAGCAACAACTCTTGTTAACATCTAACCTGGTTTAACCAGTTCAATTCGTGAATCATTATCAGATTTACTTCAACAAAACACATTTCTTCAAATAACAGACACGCGACAGGAACAGAAGACTTGTTATTTGATCATCTTAACGTCATTTAGAGAACTGCACACATGTACAATAACAAAAGAAAATCATCTGAGGAGCTAAAGCCTGTTAGCCGCATCATTCACATCCAAAACAGACATATTTGCTCTTTTACTGACACAAAACTCATCTTTTGGCTACCTGAACACACATATAACACCTATCCGTTCACTACAAACCTGCAGTTGCTGATATTCTTGATCTATTTCTGTCCATTCACTTTGACATCTCTCCAGTGACATTGTACCCGTCGGAGATGGCGCTGCTGTGCCGCCTACTGCCGCTAGTTGGCACCACAGCTATTTATATAAGCGTCACTTCTTCACCCACCCGTCCACGAATCACAGGCAAGCATTGAATCCTGAGGGTGACAGCGCCATCTAAAGACTGGGAGCGTAAGCAAACGTAAACATTAGTCAAGGCTTGTTGCTAGGTTACACGCATTAGGAGAGGTATAGAGAGGTCTAGCCCAGCTTGGCAATTAAAATTTAAAAGGTTTCGTTGGTTTAAGTGAAGTTGGGCACAGGTAAGGTCTGATCCGATTCTAATAGGCTACCTGATACTTTATGATTAGCGTACTATAGAACTATAGTGGTAATAATATTCTAATAGTAATACTCTTTTCATCTGCAGTATGCCTTACTTGAAAAGTCCTCAGACTACAGAACCACTTGTAAAACTTTGGGATAGAAAGGCGCAAAAATGCGGAGCGCGTCACACTGTGTTTTCGGTCAGTGGAGATCGGTACACGGGCGAATGGATGGATAACAAGAAACATGGTAATTTTTAAAGGGACAGTTCACCCAAAAAAAAAAATTCTGTCGTCATTTCCTCACCCTTAAGTTGTTCTAAACTTGCATTAAGAGGACATATTTTTAAGGAATATTCAGTTTTTGATTAATGAATCAGTGGTTTGTATGCAGTGGTTTGTAGATTACTTGTCAAATGTATTTCAATACAGATTACAAAATACATGCTTTAAAAAGTAATTTGTAACGTGTTTCGTTACATTACTCGAGTTTAGTAACTTAATCTAAATACTTTAGAACACTTTGGAATAAGTGTGGAACAAACACAAAAAAGGTCATTGCAAGTTTTTATCTCACAATTCTGACTTTTTCCCTCAGAATTGTGTGATATAAAGTTGCAATTGTGAGTTATAAAGTCAGAATTATGAGAAATAAACTCGCAATATTGAGAAAAGTCAAAATTATGAGAAATAAACTCATACTAAATTCACGAATGCAAGAAAAAAGTTAGTATTGGAAGTTTATATCTCCCAATTCTGACTTTATAACTTGCAATTGTGAGTTTAAATCTAGCAATTCTGAGAAAAGAAGTCAGAATTGTGAAATGCAAACTCACAATTGTGAGGGAAAAAAACGAATTGTGTGAAAAAGTTGCAGTGACGAGTGAATTTTAAAATGACTCACAAACAACTATCACAAAACATGAAAACAGTCGTGGATCATCAGGTCATGACAGGACAGTTAAGTTAAGAGTTGGGCATTTTTTTATAAATTCAGTCATTTTGTCTTGTTTAGGACAATACTCAATAAAAATAACAAAATTTTTATGATCCCTTTTCAAAGTATTAAAATGTTGATGAATCTTGACTCCGCTTTTTCAGACTGTCAGAGTCAGAGAATCACCAATTGCTGTTTAAATGACATTAAAATTCAAAGTAATCACTTTAGTAACCTAAAGTACTTTTGAGATGTAACTGTAATCTGATTACCACCCATTTAAAATGTAACTGTAATGAAATACAGTTACTCAAATTTTGCATTTTAAATACGTTACTAAGTTACATGTATTTTGTTGCTCCCCAACCCTGTTTGTACGCTCTGGCATGTTTTTTTTTTTTTTTGTTTTTTGTATGTGTAATATGTACATTTCTGTATATTATTGTATATTTTTCTGGTTAATAATAATAATAATAATAAAAATGCATTAAGTTCCTTCTTTTGTTGGAGGTCAAGAAAGATATTTATTATATTTAATGGCATGTTTTAAACGTCGCAGCCTTTGAAGATCAGTAAGAAACCTTTCATGCTGACAAGCCTTAATTGAATTAACTTTGTTATTTAGATGTGTTCTGCTGATTACATTACGTGTTTCTAGGAAACACTGCTATCTTATCAAAGCCCGACTTGGCAGAATGAGAGTTCATTTGCCTTCCATTAACTCCTGTACATTGCTTCTCTGATAAGGAAAAGGAACACAGGTTTGGAAGAAAACAGGAATGATCTACGATGGGGAGTGGAGGTGTGGGAAGCGAGAAGGGTTTGGAACCCTGAGCAAGACCGACCCTGAAACCAAAGAGTATGTGAGGGTGTTTGTCGGGTCCTGGCAAAATGACAAGAAGGAAGTAAGTATAAAACACTGTTTGCCATCACACCGTCCATATTTTCCACATATCAACTTTCTTGCCTTTCATTTAAAGGGCGCTGGGACATATTTCTACAGCCCGTCTGCCTTCTATGAGGGGCAGTGGAGTGAAGATCAGAGAAGTGGATGGGGGCGGATGCAGTATGAGAACGGGGAGCTGTATGAGGGAGAGTGGCTGAAAGACAGACGTCATGGACAGGGTTTGCTTCTGCTAGGTACGGATTTAAACTGTTTGAAATGAGCCAGCTTGGTGGATCTCACATGCTCAGCTCACTCATATTTGACCCACCCCCCAAAAAAATTTGCAGAAATAAAATTAAACCCGTTATTAGGACCATTAAAATGATCGCATGAAACATTATTATTTTGACAATTAAGTGCATATTTATTGCATAGATTAATTAAAATAGCATAAAATCAATACCACAAACTATATGTATTATAATTTATTGTATAAAATATATTAAAAATAGTGCTGTTAATCTATTTAAAAAATTAATTAGATTAATTCTGATTAATCGAGTCATGACATTCACAGACAGCGCGTTCTTGTTTGTCTTGTGGCACCTGAATGACATTTGCGTGAATAGGAGTGTGATCACATAATGTAACGCTAGCCAAAGTATGACTTAAAAAGTGGATGCTGCAATAATTGCATTAAATGTTATAAAACTCGTTAAACTGAAAAAATTAATTGCATATGTTAGCGTGTTAATTTTGAGCCCTAATATATATGTATATATATTTATAATGTATCTTTTATATCACAAATAATAAATTAAAATATATTTTATTTAAATAAGTGTATATATATATATATATATATATATAATAAAATTGTAAATGTTAATATAATTGATTAATCACATCTAACATATAAGTTTGTGTGTGTATATATTTAAAATGTATCTTTTCATGAATAATAAATGTAAATATTTTATTTAACATTACATTTTATTTAAATAAATGTATTATATATAAATGATAAAATGTATCTATGTATATATATATATATATATATATATATATACATTAGTAGTCAAATCGATTAATCACATATAACAAGAAATCAAATCTCATCTCAAATAAAATTTGTATATTTGTGTATGTATGCATGTATATATATATATATATATATACACACACACACATATATATATTTATATTAATGCATATGTTTTGCATTACAGTAATGAGAATTAGATGAAATATTAATTTAAATAATAATGTAATACAAAAATTAAATTGTGATTCAAAAATCTTAATAGTGCTAAAATTAAGACTCAATTTTCTTCTTGCAATATTTAACCTTTTTTAACAACTCAGACATTTTTAACTTTTTTTCTAAAGCTAATGGAAACCGCTTTGTGGGCGCCTGGAGCGATGGACAGAAAAACGGACATGGCAAGTTCTTCTACCTGGACAGAGGTCAGCTGTACGAAGGTTTTTGGGTTGACGATGTTCCAAAGTGTGGAACCGTGTCTGATTTTGGGAGAGAAGCAGCAGTTAGACCAACAGTGTATCCAATTCCCAAGGTAAATGATTAACACTGATGTTTGCTAATTTGCATAATTTCCATTTTAACAGTAATGCATGAAGCGAACACAAGCTTTCGGTCATAGGTTCTGACCACAGCAAACAGCTCAGAATGTTTTGTCTATTTACATGGTTTGATACCAAGCGCAGATTCTGAAACGTCGAAAATTACAACTCTGGTTTTATGTCCACAGATTTGTCTACAGGATTCACAGGTTGTACTGATGGAGGCACAAGCATATTTCACTGAGGACAAGGAGAAATCAACAGATCTGTCATATGGTTGCTAGGCAATATGTACCTTGCCTACTGCAATATGCTAGTAATATTGGTCAAAATGCACTTGATGTTCATTTTGGCATGAAATCCTTGTCACACATGATATAAAAGAGCACAAAAGGTGTTTGGTTGAAGTGGATTTAATTAAGACTTTAAACAAAGTACAAAAATGTGCATTTTCAAATTAAAGCAAAAGTTGTGCACAAATAAAAAGAGCCTCTGAAGCAAACTTTACACAAGCTGTTTTCACAACATGAATTTTATTTTATATAATTAAGAAAAAAATAATTGTATATCAATTTGGCAATACAACATGGTAATTAAACTTTGACGTGTCATTTTGATCATGTGTCAATGCTGCTGATATAACTACATGCTTAAATGGTCTGCTTAATGCATAATTGTACAATCCTGCCAATTATTCATCCCTGACGGCTCTAAGTACTGGTGTCCAAACCTCAGAATGAACAGAGGCCTCTTTAATGGGGAGCCGTTTCAAATACTTCCAAAAAAGGTCAGACAAACATGTTGATGCCTTTGTTTCTACTAAAGATGTGCTCATACAGGGGGCTTCATTTAAGAAAACAACACATTATGAATAAGACTGTTCAACAGTGAAGCCCTGATTCAGAAAGCATCAAAATTATTTGGTCAAGTGGACTTAAAAAGTGTCCCCTGGACTGCAATATCTTCTAATACAGCCTCTGATCAGTGTTAAAAAACTATTTTTGTAATATACACTCATGTCTGTGAGAATGTAGCTTGCCTTGTGTGAAAATAAAAACCTTGCAAGTAACAAAATTGGCACAGCTGCCATAGTGAAAGAGGATTTTCCCTGTGGTGAGTTAAGGGAAAAAAATTAAAGTGCACCTATTATGCTATTTTGGATATCACCATTCAAATATAGCAGTTTGAGAATGTAAACGGTCACCTGATTCACTTGTAGTTGAAGCTGAGGCCCGGTAGAGTTTGGTTTGTGTTGTCGACATGTCGAGAAAACGCTATTTTCTGCAAATCTAGTACGGTAAAACTGACACAATTCTTACTGTTCGTATCTCTGTGCATACGAAATTCAGATTACGGTAATGCCCATTTCGTTCCCAACATGCGCTGGAAGCAACAGACTGGGCCATCTGACCAATCAGCGCAGAGTAGGCTCTGGGAAAGGAGGGGTTTAAAGAGACTGAATCCTTTATCAAACAATTTCAGGCACTGTGAGAAAAGAGCTGAAGCTGCAATGTATGACAATCAAAAGTACAGACTTCGGTAACAATTTGGTACTGAGATATTAAAAATGTGACGATACCAGCATTTCCCCCTAGCATTTTGAGCAGTTCTTAAACACTTCTGATTGGTCATTGTGGACACACACTTGTCTGTGATTGGCTACAATAATCAGTGCTTCAAAAATATGTCGTAAATAGACATCTTTGATGCTCTTCACCAAGCACTTACACAGATACACACGGGAGCGTTTGAAATCAGCGGATCACTAATATATCCACTGATAGACGCATCTACTGATATGATTCGTTTTTTTATGCGTATGCTAGTGTACGTGCACAGTCGAACGAACAGTCTTGTAAACTATACTTCATTTGACTCGTACTCATACTCGTTCGCCACATGCGCAATCTCTCACGAGTTACAAACCATGAAAACATTTTTGCATTCTTTCATGCTCGAGTTGCACAAACGAGGGTATTTTCTAACAATCTCTCCTGTATGTAGGTCTCCATTGTCGCTGTAACTTGCATGCGGTCCGGTCTGTTCTGTTTATGCAGTTTCTCTTTGACTACCTTTTGAATCGACGCCCCAGAGCATGGTTGCCACCTTGTGGATAAACTAATAACTGCAAAAATAAAACAAAAAGGAAAAAAAGAAATGCGCATGTGCGACCTGACGAAAATGTGCGCACTGACGAAAATGCAGTGGCGCGCGTTCAGTAGGCGCGTACTCTTCTTATGACGAAATTTGCATCACACGTGTACTATACTTTGGGCTATAGATGCCTGCTTTCAAACGCTCCCATGTGTATCTGTCCGTTTACAACATGTTTTTGAAGCGTTGATCACTGTAGCCAATCACAGACGTATCTTTTGAGCAAATAAACACAACGGCCAATCAGAGGCGTTTAAGAATATGCTCAACAGCGCTCAAATTACTAGGGGGAAATACTGGTATTATCACATTTTTAAAATTTCAGTACCGACTTGGTACTGACGTCGGTACTTTTGATAACCCTACCTTGGATGCAAGTAAACCTAAGGAGACCTTATCCCTAAGTATCTTTAAAATGGCATAATAGTTGCACTTTAAAACAATACATCCATAAAACATGTAGCGCATGCTTTCACAGTTATGAGAGTCTGTCATGAAATCTAGCAGAAACTGTACAAATCCTCACATAAACACATATAAAACTGGACGCGTTGGTGTCCACATGCAACAAAGATCTATACCATGGTCAAAAACACGACGTGTTGCAACACTGGACAAACCTAAAACATTAACAGAGGCTCAAAACTAGGGGTAAAGGGAACCAGGAGACTGTAAGGTAGATGCCTCCCCTCTATGGTCCAGTTCATTCTGCAAGTCCTCCAACTCTTCTAACTCTTGAAACTGCCGGTCGGTCTTGTGGCTAACCAGCGAACGGTAGAAATGCACAGCGAAGACGATAAAAATCAAGCCAAAAGGCACCATGATGGAGGTAGACGTGATCGCAGCGGCCACCCCAGCGGATATAGTACCATTTTTTTGATCCTTTGGCTTAATGGGTAAAAACTTGACCCAGCACAGCAGGACCACCTCGGCCAGGAAGAGCAACGTTCCAATGACTGTGGAAAACGCCCAGGCCAGCTCGATGTGGCGATGCATTCTCTCATGAGGAGACTCCTTCACCGAGTTAAGGTTGTGGACGTTGCTGACCGCTTCGATGTTCGGCAGGATGCAGGTGCTCACCATGAGGGCGAACAGGTGGACGGCCACCAACACTGTGGTGCAAGCGCTGAAAGCGATGAGCAGTCCTGGTGGATAGTCGTGATTGGTGTCAAGCTGAACTTCCACCATGGCCACCTGTTAAACAAAAGGAAATCAGGTAAAATACAGTTTGTAGGCCTCTGAACCCAACAAAAATTGATAATCCAAGTTACTATTTTATAGGGGACCTATTATGCATATTTTCACAAGATGTATTAAGTCTCGTGTCCCCAGATTGTCTGAAGTTTCAGCTGAAAATACCCCATTATAATTTGCCTCTATTTGTGTGTGAGCAAAAACACCTCATTTTTGTGTGTGTCCCTTTAAATGCAAATGAGCTGCTGCTCCGCTTTCCAGAAGAGGGCAGAGCTTTAACAGCTCACGCTTCAGTTGCTCAACAACAACAAAGCTGGAGAATCTCACGCAGCCAAAATTACGACGGTCAGTAACGTGTTCAGCCTTACATTGTTCAAACTGGAATCAAGACACTGATGGAGAGAACAACACTCTACAACAACTCTTCCTCTTCTCTAAAGCAGCCTAACATGGCCTCGCCCCCTTTGTTGCCTGTTCTCTAAGACGGGGTTTATGTAAATATTGGGGTTTGTGATGTCACCAACCCGGGAAGAAGCTCGCTGTAGTCCCAACCAGCTGTTTGTTGTAGTCCTTAAAAAGCGATTTCTGTAAAAGAAAATATCTCCCTTTGCATTGAACTTTGAGCGTCGTAACTTTGCAGAAGTTGTTTATGCTCAAACAGCAACATTACACATTTAATCAACTTAAAAAAGTGAAATCAATCAAAATCAAATCTGGCATTCAGATTGATGAATGGATTGAGGATAGTTTTCAACAGATTTTCTAATCCATATGACATTTTCAACACCATTAGACAGAAAATTTCATTGTGCTGACAAAATAATCATATTTTTATATAATTAAATAATATTGATATATTAAATGCTGCTAGCTAGAAATAGAAGCTAAATACCAAGCCATTTCTTTATAGTATATATATATATATAAATAAATGGAGAGAATTATAGAATTGTTAAAATTTCACACATTTAAGGAATAGAAATATATATAGTTTTATATTAAATTAAATGCTTTTCCATATTTGTATGTATATTGTTTATAAATAATTATGAAAAATATGTCATTGAAATGCAACTTCCTTCTCAGGTCATTCTGTAATGTTTTTAAATCCTGCCTATCTATATCTATCAATCAATCAATCATCTGACCATTTCTATCTATCTATCTATCTATCTATCTATCTATCTATCATCTGATCATTTCTATCCATCTATCTATCTATTATCATCTAATAAAGATGACTTGACTTGACTATTATCTGATCATTTCTATCTATCTATCTATCTATCTATCTATCTATCTATCTAACCATTTCAATCCATTTATTATTTGATCATTTCTATCTATCTATCTATAATCTGATCATTTCTATCTATCTATCTATCTAACCATTTCAATCCATCTATTATCTGATCATTTCTATCTGTCTATCTATAATCTGATCATTTCTATCTATCTATTTATCTATCTATCTATCTAACCATTTCAATCCATTTATTATTTGATCATTTCTATCTATCTATCTATAATCTGATCATTTCTATCTATCTATCTATCTATCTATCTATCTATCTATCCATTTCAATCTATCTATTATCTGATCATTTCTATCTGTCTATCTATAATCTGATCATTTCTTTCTATCTATCTATCTATCGGGGAACAGAGTGATAATGTAAAGTTCTAATAGATATACTGTTATAAATGATTGACAAAAACTAGAAAAATTCCAGAAGGTGCATTTAAGTGTTAAGAACATTCGAATGATGATGATTAAGTTGGACATGTGCAAGTAAAATGGTAATATTTGTGTCAAGAATCGGTTTAGCATTGAATTAACGTGCACTGCAGCAGAAGTTCTTAAGATCTTTTTTTTTTTTTTTTTTTTGCTGCATCCGGGTATTATCCGGCGTTACGCTTTTCGTGATGCTCTTTATAAAAAACTTCACTAAGTGCAAACTGCAGCAATGCACACACGTACAGTATCCAGCGGAGCATTAGCATAAGCTAAACAACTGTGGCTGACAGTTTGTCATTGCAGATCGAGTCACGTGCCATGTGAAACCAGAATCTTTCGCTTTAACTTACACAACATTACGAGATATGCGCTTTTCTCTTTAACAACTCCGTGTTTATACTAGCCTACCAGTGCAAACTGAACACCAAAACGTTAAATAAACAACAGGCACGAAAAGCAACTCACCATTGCGAATCCGGATAAAAGAGCAGACGTGCGGCTGGACGCTTTGAGTTTGGCTCTGCTCAGATAAAGCTTCCTCCAGGACAGAGCCTGCAACGAATGTTCGCTCCGACTCATGTTCATCCGAGCAGAGATCATGAGAAACGGTCAGAGAGATTCAGCTGAACCGAAGCATTGCGCTTGGTTAATGGTGAATCCCCTGCGCTGCGCGTGAGACAGCCAACTGGAGAACTGGCTTGTTCAAGCAAAACTGGATGCATCTTGACTACATTACCCACAAGCCTCCGCGACAACGCTGATACTTCATTAGGATGCATTAAATTGAACGAAAAACATAATAATAGCCACAACATTAATAACACAATAACATTAATGTCTTATTGGCTCTTTTTTGTCTGTTTTATCTTGAATTGAATATTTTGTCAAAATAATAATAGTAATAATATTTATTGTCGTAAATGGCTCGTTCTAAGAATAATGTCATTTGTGACCCTCTTATTCATATGTATAAAATGACTAACTATTAATAGCTTACGCCTACATTTGATGTACACTTAAACTTTGTTTTTGTTTTATTATTGTGCATTTTTTGGCTTGTTTCTCCTTGCTATGTTAGCAAATATGCACATAGTGATAAAAACAAATTCACTAAATATTTTTTTTTGTTTTAGTTAACATTGTGCTTTATTTAAAAAAACCTTGTTGCCCCCAAATTATGTTAACTCTGTCACCATGAACTTAGAAAATAATAATAATTAGAATTATTAGTAATTAGAAAATATGGTTACACTTTATTTTAAGGTGTCAGTATTACAGTGTTATTATACATAAGTAATGACAATTAACTACATGTTCTTACTATAGGTTTAGGGTTAGGATGAGGGTTTGGTTTAGGGTTAATTGCATGTAATTATGCATAATTTCTAGTTATTACTATAGTAAATACGTGAAACATACGTAACACTGACACTGTAAAATAAAGTGTTACCCAAAGTGATAATTATTATTTATTACGTTAAATTAATGCTATAAAATCGATGAATCGTGATTAAGCATATCTTACATAAAAGTTTGTGTACGTAAAAGTTTATATGCAAAATTATATAAATCCAAGTATATATTTGCAAACTTTTATGTTAGATTCGATCGATCGATTTGACAGCACTGCTTTTTTAAATAGTTAATAGTGACAAAGTTGACATAATTTGGGGACAACTTTAAGTTTATATATATATATATATATATATAAAATAAAATAAAATATATAACATTATATATATTATAAAAGTATTATATATATATTATGTTAACTAGAATAACAAAAATAAAATATAACTCTTTCAAATAATGACAAAGTAGATAAGTGTTTCTTTTGTAACGTGAAAAGGGTTAGTAAATGTTCACGAATTGTTTGTAGTCTTGTTGACGAACACACGCACGAGCTTAGCAGCTGCAGCGCGTGCGTGTGTGCGTGCAGGAGCGCGCGTGCCAAACAAGAAGAAAGAAAGATGAATTCTGGCTCCCCCCAAAAACAAATTTCTGAATGACTAGAGCAAATGATAAAAAAAAAAAAACCCATTCTGATAAGCAGTCAGAAAAAAAAAAATCGGATCTCGTTTCGACCCCTCATAAACACGATCCGCGTGACGTTTCTGCAATGTTTTGATTCTGTTGACCGTGACGTCACGGTGCACTACACAAAAATGGTTCCTACTTTAGTTTTCTATACAAGCAATCAAAGTGTGCACAACTTTACGCGTTAAATATGCTCCAAATAAAGCGCCGAGGGAATTAACACGGACGAAAGGCTCGGACATGGAGGCGTGTGCGGAATCCGGACGCAAACTGGTGTGTAGTTGAAGCTGTCCTCTCAAAGACTCGTTTTAAATCGGGAATCTCAGTCTCACATCGATATGCGTTTTGTTTTAGTGGCCTGAATAGGGGCGAATCGCCGTAATTCGAGACTCTAGAGCGACATACGCCACATTAATCGGTTAAACGCAGCGACGCTGTAACGGTTAACAGGAAAGGACACATGTTTCGCAAAAATTACAAAAGGAGCAAGATGCTCCATATAGAGACGCTCGTGCACATTGTCGCCCCACAAACCTCGTGTCTAATGTTCATCGGGAAGTTTAACGAGTTGATTTGACGTGTATTAATTACATAACAGCTGTAAGATGGTCGAAGATTAAGGCCTGGGTGTTAACCATGGAATCTGACATTTGTGCGAATGATAAAACATCCCAGCTCTTATCCGATCACAGAATGAGACAGGTTATCTTCATCTTCATCTTCATCATGTGTTCATTTCGTCCAGCGCTCCATCTGTAGAAGAATGTACGATGAGAACGAGGACTTGTCAGATGTGGAGGAAATCACAAACATCAGGGGCTTCAGCGTGGAGGACAAACTTGAGAGCAATTTATACAACAGTGAATATGTCCAGCTCATGGAGGGGAAAGGTGAGGGTTCTTCTGCTTACTGATCATGATCATCTTCAATATTGGGGTTCTGGTTCTTCTGCTGGCACCTGCACCTTGCTGCAAATGTAAGTTTGATGATATAAGTTTGCTCATAAGTTTACATAATGGTGTGCTTCTAACAATTACGCATATTTTAAATAAATAAATAAATAAAATTATTGTATAAAAACCTTTGTAAAAAATTGCAGGTGCCAAAAGAGGGATCAAAGACCCAATATTTAAAAATTATAATAGTTTTAAAAACATTTTTAATTCAGCTCTTATATATATATATATAATATTTTTATATTAATATATATATATATTTAAAAATATTATTATTACTTTAGCTAATGATTGACAGTCTACATTTAAACAATAATGATATTATTAATAATAATTGTTGTTTATTATTGTTATTATTATTATTTATTGCTTTAAATAGTTAATGTGACAGGGGATACTTTATTTTTTTAATTAACCCTCCATTAAAAATGCATGATATTAAGAACGAAGTATATGTCCACTTTTTAACAGAATAATTGTTTTAAAGTGTTTTTATTTTTGTCTTGTGAAATATATAAAAAACAATATCTATAATGTCAAATACCATCATCAATGTTAGAAACTAAACTTGCGGACCAATGTTTTTTAACTTAATTATTTCCAAACAAAACTCTTTAGTGGGCGAGTTTTACTGAAGAAACTATGTGTATATATATGTATATATATGCATATGTGTGTGGGAAAAAAAAAAAAATATATATATATATAAAAGCAAGTTTTCAGTTCTTTGAACATTTGCTCACTATGTAATTCCCAATCTGCATTTGAGTTATTTCATAATTTTGACAAATTTACTGTTATATAGTCATAATAAAGAATGTGTTCAAAGTCTTGACAGTTTTTGTTGCCTGTATCTTTCCTTTATTTACGAGTAATAATGTTGTCATTTATTTGTGCACTTCATATCATCCCCGTCTCTCATAAGACTAATTAAAACAGCCTAACTTTTAGCAACCATTCCTCCTTTTATACCATCCTAGATTTTACCTATGAATATGTTCAAAGAGAGGCACTCCGAACCCCACTCATTTTTAAAGCCAAAGATGGACTGGGAATTAGGTAAGAGAAGCAGATTGATTTCACACAGATCTATACCTTTTAGATTGCAAATCGCTTATCTGGATTGTTTAATCTTCGACAGAATGCCAGATCCAGAATTTACTGTAAGTGAAATCAAGGGTTTGGTTGGTAAGTACACTATTGCATTACATTTGTCTATTTTGTTTACATTCGCATTTAAAATGAACAGTTGTAGTTGTTTGATTTAAAGCTGACTGATGTTTTGATAACATTAGTTTACGTGGGACTTTCATTGTGAGATATTTGAGTTTTATATTGTCAGTTTCTAATCAGACCTTGCATAATGCACGAATCACACAATGTTATATATGCATTTATGGATTTAAAACAACCTCTGGTGGTGATACCATAAAACTGCAACTCAATAAATGCCATACCATGTATATATGGGTGGATAAAAGAACTAAACTTTCCTTTCATACTGATTTGATATCAGGTTCATTCTGTTACCTGTATAATTAATCTCACTTTAGCATGAAATGACTTATTTAACAACAAGAACTTTTTTTTTTTTTTTTTTCTGCATGGACCTTTAGGCAGCAGACGGCCTGTTGACGTGATGGACGTCAGTACGCAGAAGGGCTCAGAGATGAGCATGGCGCAGTTCGTCCGCTACTATGAGACGCCTGAGGATGAGCGCGACAAGCTGTTCAACGTCATCAGCCTGGAGTTCAGTCACACCAAACTGGAGAACTTGATCAAGAGGCCTACGGTGGTAAGAAACCAGATAGTTACAAACTGAACTGAGTAGACTTTCACATTGATCGCTTTTCGGCATGACCCTTCGCCGACAGTTTGATTGACAGGCGATCTGACCAATCCTAACCCACGAATCCGCTGTTTTGTCCCACAAAGCAGTCAGGGGAGTAAGTAGATTAACATTGGTGGACTTGAACTCGAAAAATTGTGTGCCCTCACGTCTTTCCACACTTGAAACAACATTTCTTCTGATGTTCTTTCGACACATTAAAGAGCCACTATATGGTATTTATTGTTTAAACTTCTTTAAAAAATTACAATATTTTAAATATGAAACTGTTTCATATCAAAAGTTGTGCACACAATTTTTTTTCTTCTAAATTCACGTGTCCTCGTGATCGTTTAATCAAAATGAGTTTCCTTCCCTCTTGCAACATCTGTGACATGTTTACTGGTGTGAGGGCGGGGAAACCTGTCACTCACATGAGATCCACCAATAGCAACCCCCAACCATCCAATGATCCAATCAACTTCTGATGGACAAAATCAAGTCCCGCCCTGCATGCCGTTTCACTCAGATGTTGCATGCTGTTTCATGCCAACTTTAATATCTTTATGCAATTTTTTTTGGTCTTACGGTCATTTTATTTACAATAAATCGTCATACATAATTTTAAGTTACAGATGAGTTCATGATTTTTTCTTTTATTTGGAAGCAAACAAAATCTGTGATTAAAAAATGAATCCTATTGGCCAGTGGAAATGGGGGTCCAGCACTTGTTCTGCTAAAATTGGCATGAGAATGCCAATTTTAAAGTATTTCTGTTTTTCTTTAGGTGGATCTGGTGGACTGGGTGGACAATATGTGGCCGCGGCATCTTAAGCAGAAACAAACTGAAGCCACAAACGTCATGTCTGAGATGAAATATCCCAAAGTTCAGAGGTAACATTTGATGTGTTCCTGAGAAATCTTAGACTTTGTAAATGGCAGAAAAGTCTGTTAGTCGATGTCAACTTGGAGAGGGGAACGTGTTCGGGGAAACTTGTTTGGAAATAATCATTATTGTTCCAATTTTATTTGGTGTTTTGGTGTAGAGCTGTCAAATTAAAATAAAAATCCATATTTGAATGCAAAATTTTACATGTGCCTTTTCGTGGCGAATGAGATGCGATGAGGATGATGAGTTGTTGCGTTTTAATATTTCTCTTGGCCTATCCCACTTGATGCGCCGCTGCTGCCTCGTTCATTCAGAACATTGCAGAAATAGAGAAGCTCAATGTTGAGAAGATCTTGGTTACGTCACAACCGCAACCAAGCTTTTTCACACAGAGCACATTTTCTGCGCTGCTTTTCCATTGTGTTCTATGTAACGTGCACCTGACGGACATATTTGACCGTTGCGCTCGCATCTAGCATGTTTAGAAAGCCATGTGAAGTTAAAAGAAGTTTCCATTCCACTGCTTCTCTTGTTTTTAAATGCAAAGAAGCACTTTCGGCTCTTAAAAATGCATGATATTAAGAACTAAGCATATGTGCATAAATATATGTTCATAATTGTTTATGCAGTTTACGAAATAGTTTTTTGATTTATAAACGTTAGTTTACATGTTATGCACTTTTATTTGTACAGTCATGTTTTTAAATAAACAATGCTTTAATATTTTGCTCATTGCACCCTCTTATGGCCTCAGGAGACAAGCCAAAAGCCCCCCCCCCCCCCCCCCCCAACTGAAATTATTCCTTTTTTAATGTGAATATAATTAGAATATTAGTAATATTTAATTATAAAACTCTAATTAGTTTTTCAGCCATTTTCACAGCCCTATTTCAGTGTCCACATAGTTGAATTACATGTTCGTAATTTGACAAGATTTTTTTTTGGCTCAATGTTGATAGTCAAAGCTTGTTAAGTCAGTTTAAAAACTGTTCTCTTGACATCCTGCATTAGTCCAAGATGAGGTCCGCTCATTTCCCACTATCCCTTGCTTTGCTGCTCGGCGCATGCTGCGCATTTCTTTCGCCTGCAGCTGGCCGTGACTCCATCAGGTTGCTAGGCAGCACACTTCTAATGCAGAGAAGAGGCGGATCTTCACAGGCTGCTGCAGTATCCCAATGAATCCTCTTCAGCCAATCAGAATATGGCATAGGAGTATTTCCTGCACAGGAAAGCCCTCTCTCTCTCTCTCTCTCTTTCTTTATCTCACTTTCTCTTTGACTCCCTCCTCCCGACTCTGTTTTCATGGAGCTCTTTATAAAGCAAGAATTCAACGCTAAAAGTCAGTTCAGTTCTCTTCTTTTGAGTTACATGGGCAGATGTCAGAACAGTGAATGTCTCTAATGGGGAGGAAAATCTATTGGGTATGTGTCTTTTATTTCACTGAACTATGGCATGATGATGCAAATAATCCTTTAGAGGTCCCATTAGGGTTTATGGTTACAGTACAGTTTGGTGAACTTTCTTTGCTTGTGTTATGAAAGTGTGACCATTCATTCGTGGTCATTACGCTTACAGTTATGTGGTCTGGTGACATAAATGTTTGTGAGGGTTGCATGTGTGGTCTGAAATTTTAAAAGCTCACTAAGCATGTTTGTGCACATCAAGGTTATAGTTTTGTTTTGGCTGCTTTGGTGCGTCATCCCCCTCGCTGACTACTCTGTGGGATGAATGACACAGGCTGCAGCGTTCGTGGTTTTAGATACTAAATACACAGTTTGAGATATCGGTCTTCATATAACTGAAAGATTGATTGCCTTTTTTCCTGCCTGGGTGTCATTATGCACGTATACAGTTATAGATTATGAAATGCAGCTCAGGTAGCCTGAAAATGCCATTCTGCACAAAATAAAAACAAATATGGCAGGAGATTATGATATATATATATATTTATATATATATATATTATATATATATATATATATATTATTATATATATATATATAATAATATATATATATATATATATATATGCTTACTGTTTCACATGGTGTTATGCATTTTTTTTTTAAAAATTTAAAATAATTTCAATGTTAAATGTGTTTTTAAAAATATTAAAAACATTCTTTTAATACAAAACTTCAATTAATGTTTCACATTATTTTTTTAAATTGTTAATGCTCCATAAGGTTAAATTGATTTGTTTTTATTAAATTGATTAATTTTTAAATATTTATGTTCATATTTGAATTAATTAACATTTGCAAATAAAATACTTCTAATATATATGCGTGTTGTTTCACAGTGTTACGCAATTGTTTTATTTAAAATATATATTTTCAATGTTAAATGTGTTTTTAAAAATATTAAAAACATTCTTTTAATACAAAACTTCAATTAATGTTTCATGTTTTATTCGTAAATTGCCAATATATTTCATAAGGTTAAATTTATTCGTTTTTGTTAAATTTATTAATTTTTTAAATATTTATGTTCATATTTGAATGAATTAACATTTGCAAATAAAAATACTTCTAATATATATGCGTGTTGTTTCACAGTGTTATGCAATTGTTTTATTTAAAATATATATTTTCAATGTTAAATGTGTTTTTAAAAATATTAAAAACATTCTTTTAATACAAAACTTCAATTAATGTTTCATGTTTTATTCGTAAATTGCCAATATATTTCATAAGGTTAAATTTATTCGTTTTTGTTAAATTTATTAATTTTTTAAATATTTATGTTCATATTTGAATGAATTAACATTTGCAAATAAAAATACTTCTAATATATATGCGTGTTGTTTCACAGTGTTATGCAATTGTTTTATTTAAAATATATCATTTTAATGTTAAATGTGTAGTCATAAATTTTTTTTAAAAAAGTCACAAATACTTTAATACAAAAATTCTATGAATATGTTTCACAATGTATTTTTAAATTATGATGTAAAATTTCACAAGATTATTTTTTATTTATTTAAATGTATTAATATTTACAAATAAAATACTTGTAATAATTAATTATGTCATGATCTCTGTGAAAAGAAAAAGGTCTGACTGCATTATCAGTCCCTCTGTGAGGGTACTATAGTCATTGATTATTTATTCATAACCTTTCATCTAAGAGCTCCAATTATAGGATGTAACCTCCGAGGGTTCAGGTTGCAAGGTATTACCCTAGTATCATCTCCTGCAGCCTGCAGTCAATCAGTCTAAGGATGGTTAATCTGTTTGTCTTTTTTGGAAAACGAGTGAACCCATAGTGCTCAGTGTGCTTGTTTGTTGATGCTATAACACATGATGTCATCTCCAGTGACATCATCTGACATTTATGCTGCCGGAACTTCAGCTGGCATGGTCTGATGTGCAAAGATACCACATGCAAGAGTCTGGTAATAATTAAACTGTCAGTTGCATGTCTAGCCGTCATGAAATCCACACTTTGGTGACCCTAAATTTAGAGGTCTCGTTTCTCAAGCCCTCAGCCATCTGGGTTTTAGGGCCGAAATTGATGCCTAATCATTTTTTTTTTTAGTTCAGGATGCCCTGCAGTGAGCGATGCCTTTTGCTCATTAGAGCTAACTGATTTCTCCGCTTTCTTCTTCTCCCAGCTCAGTGGGACAGATTTTAACCAGACACCGTGGCTGTTTGGGGTTTGATTAATTTCACTCCTTGCTAAACGCTGCGGATGACAAATGCGTAAGCCGCAAATAGCTTCCATCCCTGTCCTGGTGCTGAGACTGCTTTATCTGAAACAGTCATGGACGTGGGTTTATCGTTCTGTATGTTCTGTCCACAAAAGAGAAATTAGCCTTGATTTATTGCTGAACATATTACCGAAACAATTTTTTTGAAGTCATAATATTTTGCTGTGCTTTGATAATGCTGTTGATTGAGAAGGGGAAATTCCACTGTACGTGGTTTTGAAGGAAATATTAATTTTGAGTTGGGAGTCGAACATTCCCATGGTGTGGTTACTCCCAGTTAGCAAATACAATCTTTTTTTGTCAGGACTTATAAACCGCATTAGGGATTTATCGTTCTTCTCTATTTATGCAGATGTTGCGAATCACCCTTGTACTTTCCCTTTTTCTCTCTGTCTGTAGATACTGTCTGATGAGTGTTAAAGGCTGTTTCACTGACTTCCACATTGATTTTGGCGGCACGTCGGTGTGGTACCACGTCTTCAAAGGACGGAAGGTAAGTGTAGTGCTGCTTCTACTATTATTATTGTAAGGTTGGATGATTATAACGGTAGACATGATTAATTGGTAGAAATTTGTCAACTAGTGCAAATTTTTGAGGAACGTCTTCATCACTTTTGGTCTTTCGCGAAGTTGCCGTGATGCGCCGCCACAAAAGCTTATATTATTTCACTTGTAAGCTTTGCGGTTTAAAAACAAGTGATTTTAAACTGTTCAAGTGCAATAAGCTGCGAAAGAGGGCTCATTTTGGTATATGCTTGTGAAACGCACACATTAAGCCGCTGCTCGAGAGCGTATTAAATTCTTTTTGGGCTTGAACGGTCAGTTACACACCGTGTCAAAATGTCGGTCTTTGTGAGTATCCTCATAAACACGGTCGTTTATGTATTAAGTGAACGTTAAACAGTTGAGATAGAAAACGCATGTGTATTAGTATATTAGATCCGTGCATTCGGTCTTAAAGTGACAGCAGCCTAATAAACCTGCTGCCATCTGTGCCATTAATGTTAATGAAACAATCTCAGTGCTCGACTCTTGACAGAATAGCTTCTTTACATTTTATTCTTAGTAATTTAATTTACACAGTGGAGACTATGCAGTGTTTTTTGTACATTTGATTACATCAAGCATTAGATAGGCTACAACATAAATTCTTTCAAGTTTTTCCAAGTACGTTTATTCTTTTGTTCTGTTGTACTTTTTTGTCCTATTACTTGTAATTAGTTACTTTGTACCTATTTTATCACTGACTGTCTTCAGTAAGATTTTTAAGATGTTTTTTTACTTATGTTAGTTCGGCTAGTCATAAGTTTATTTAAATATATTGTGATTATATATTGTTATTGTGAAATGAAATGACTCACATCGTCATAAGTTTTGTTCGCCGTAATTATTGTCCGTGCTTAGGGGTAGGGGCTTGTTTATGATATTACTTTGATTTTCATGTGGCGAATAATAAAACCGATCCCATAGTCTAGAACACCTTAGCGACCATCTAGTTGTTTTTCATGCATATAAACCATGGATTTTAGGGCTGCGGGGTTGTCTTTGCCTGTGATCTGTAAAGATCAGGTATCTAGAGGCCTTGTAAATGAATCTCTTCCCTGTTTTTGTTGTTGCGTCGCAGCTGGGGTTGCAGTGTCAGCAGAAATTGTGCTTGCGGATGTGGGTGTGTGTGTGTACGCGTATGTGTATGTGTGTGTTTGCTGGAGGGTATCAAATAATATCTGCTCTAAAAGGTCAAACAAGAGTGCTGGCATGTGCAAGAAAGACGAGAATGACACGTATGAATAAAGGAACTTCTAGGAATAGTTGTAGGAGTTTAACCCTATTATGTAAACTCCTGCTTTCACCAGAAAATTTAACTAATCTTTAAGACAATTTTTAGATATACAGTGGGGCCCAAACAAATATTATTATAATTATCTTTTTTTTTTTTTTAAAGATGATTTTTTTGCTGATTTTTGCCTTTATTGTGATAGGATAGTGTAGAGTGGGAGAAAGAGAGGGGGACAGGATCAGGAAAGGTCCGCAAGCCGGGACTTGAACTCTGGGATGCTCAAAGCGCAGCGGCAGTATATATCAGCGTGCTGCCCACGAGGCTATCGGTGCTGACATTACTATTAGCAACAATTTAAATTAATATAAATTAATATGAATTGTAGATCTGAATGTTAAAAATGTGCATAGCAATTTGATTTGAGAGCTAGACACAGCACAGCATCTCCAGTCATAATGTTCCTTTGTTTTAAATTTTTTAAAATCCTGAAAGTTCCTGATTAAATGAAAAAAAAAAAAAAAGACTTTTGGACCCGATTGTATCGTTGTGCTCGAAATTGAATGCTATATAGTTGGTGAAAAACAGTACGTCAACAGAAAAGTATGTCCGAATACATAATATTCGAAAAAGTGCCCTTGAAAAACCTACTACTTCCGGCGAGATTCTGAAATGTGTATTTGATGGACACTTTACTATCCATGAGGCCACGGGAGAGTAGATGTGAATGGTGGTGAAGCGACACCATAGGTCACATGACGATGACAACATGGCAGATGTAGTACATCCGAACTTCATTCATACTACACACATTCTTACTATTTAATGGTTGTGAAGTAAGGTTCAAACCAAATGTAGTACCTACTACACAGTATGCAATTTCGGACGCCACATTTGTCTGCTAATTAACTCAATTTTTAGACATGCATTGTAGTGCAAATGTTTTTATGTTGCAATTTTATTATTTAAAACATTTATTTATTGTCTATTTTATTATTGGCAACAATTTAAGTGAAAATTTGCAACCAAGAAATTGGGCAGAATCTTCACATAATGTTTCTTCATTTTAATGTTTTCAAAATCATTTTTTTTTGTTCTTTTGGACAATGCTGTATGTCTGTAAGTGGAAGTGATAAAGGATTAATGCTGACGAGGTTGTGAATTATTAATTTCAAAGAAGAAAAATCATATCCCAGTTTAGAATCTCACCTGCTTTTCACATGTCATGTTCCTCAGGTCTTCTGGCTGATTCCTCCGAGCACACACAATCTGTCTCTGTATGAGGACTGGGTGCTGTCAGGCAAACAGAGCGATGTCTTCCTGGGTGACCGTGCAGACGGCTGTCAGCGAGTAGAGCTGAAACAGGGCTACACGTTCTTCATCCCTTCAGGTGACACACTTATGTTGTGTACATATATTAAAGGAAAACATTCTTGTAGCTACAACAGTAGAGCGTGGCACTAGCAACACCAAGGTCCTAGGTTCGAATCCTAGGGAATGCATGATGCATTGTTAGACGCTTCGGATAAAAGTGTCTGGAAAATTCCTAAATATGAAATCTGTTGTTTCTTACTCGCCTTCATGCTGTTCCAAACCCGTATGCTGTTGTTGTTTTTCTCTGGAACACAAAAGGAGAAATTATACATTCAAAGGGCTAGATTTAATAAACATGGCAAATCAGCATGCGGCACAATCTAATAAAAGCACAGATGGGAATGGAACGTTCTGAGAATGTGCAATTCAATGTCATGTCGGGCACAACATGCTTTTTTTTTTAGTTAAATAATAGTGCAAATGCCACTTGAATGAAACCTTAGTAAATCACGTTGCATGATTTATTTATTTAAATACTCTCCAGCCATCATTTTAGCAGTCAGACAGGGAAACTCCTACACATGCACTAAGGTCAGCCGCAAAAATAAGTGTCCACGCCTAATTAATCACTGCATGTCTTTGGTAAATCCTGACAGTAGTTTTTTAACACCAAAAGAGGGTTTGCGATGATGTACGCTGCTAGTGAATCTGGCCCCAAGTCTTCTAAAATCATACAATAGCTTTGTGTGAGGAACAGACTGAAATTTAAATCATTATTCCACTGAAGCCTTGAAATGTCATTCGTGTTTGCATTCGAATTCAAAAATAGTGCCATGTGTGACATTAGTGATGCACAAGGATGGAAAATGAGGGAAGATTTTGAATCCTTTGTACAACATTTTCTTTGCTGAAATTGAGCATTCACATTTTTGTGTGTGTGTGTGTAGGTTGGATCCATGCCGTCTACACTCCAGAGGACACCCTGGTGTTTGGTGGGAATATTCTACACAGTTTTAACATTCCCATGCAGCTCACTGTCTACGAAATTGAGAACAGAACAAAGGTAAAGTGTTTATTTAAAAAAAAACATAGATTGCTTCTTGATTCATCAGTCAGCGTTGAAGCATTTGTCTTTTTAATTGGATGCCTGCGGAAGGGAAGGCAATCTACCTTATATGGTTTTTAAAGCTTTTTATCAGTTATCGAGGTTGAGCCAAAAACCGAGGACTAGTTCACAAAAGTAGGTTTTATATATAATCTCCAATATTTAATGAACAATTCGATGGACAGTGGTGGTCCTAGTGGCGAAGTTGCTCAGAATGAAGAGGTTCTACCATGTGGTGTGAATGTCATGGGGGTGTGTGAAAAATCACATGATATACAATCCGTCACGCACATGAAACAAGAAGGCGCCCCCCGGTGGAGGTTTTCTTTCGTATTTCTCACAGGCCTCTAGGGCCTCCATTAACCTTGTCTCAAACTTCATTGGCTGCTGCCAGTCTCGTTTTTCGAGATGCACCAATGTCCTCAAAGGCAGTGTTGGCACCTCAGACAAAGATATCGCATGCAAACACATGCAAGTTGATCAGACTTCGGGTTGCGTAGTTGTATATATTTTTAATTTTTTTCCCTATTACAGCACAAATGAGTGACCAGTAGCAGCGTCCATTTCACATGACCACAGAACGAGCTCTTACATACAGTTTGGCGAAAATATCCCATTCTATTCACGAGTTATAGCCATTTTAGTAAAAGTGGCTCCGCCCACTGCAAACATTTTGGTGGCTGAAACTTCAACTTTTTTTTTGGATAATTGTTGACAATCAGACTCCAGAGATTCTTGCTGCACTGGTTTGGCTCCGATCAGGCCACAAACCTAGGACTAATTCGCAAATCTAAAATAATAATTTTGTCTTTGTCCGTCAAGAATTGGGTCAAAAAACTTGAGCCTACACCAAACGCTTTAGGAGTTGTGAGCGATTTCGTACCTTTCTCCACTGTAGCACCCCCGTCGGCAATCTTTGGAAATTTTAACAGTTAGAATAGGATTTCAGCGCTACACACTTGAACCGCTAAATATAAATATTAGATAAAAAACTTAAAAGTGAAACAAACAAAAACTACAAATGTTGTTTTGGAAACTATGTTTAGTTGAAGTTATAAAAATATAAGCTAATAAAAATGACAAAAGCACATCAAAAAGACTTAAACTAAAATTTAAATGAAACGGAAAATATAAAAATAAAAGCTAATTCAAAATATTATTAAATTCTAAAATGGTAAATAAATATTACTAAATAAAAGCTGCTGGTGGTGGAATGATCTCCCTACCTTCGTCAGAAACGCAGAATCCCTGGCAATATTCAAGAGACCGCTGAAAACTCATCTCTTTCGTGAGCACTGAACTCCTTCTTAAAAAAAAAAAAATTCCTATCCTTTCCTTTTTCCCTTCCTACTCCAGCTTATGTTACTCTAAGCAATGTATGAAACTTGTATTGTGAGCACTTCCTGTGTCTATTTGCCTCTTCATGAAGAATCGCTTTTTTGCGTCTGCTAAATGATTAATTGTGATGTAAATGTAAAAAATGACCAACAGCAAGATTAGAGCATGATCCCAAACGGCATAAATTAGAGAGGACTGAGCCTGTAAACAGGATCTCAGTCCTCTTGCTTCTGAGTGGCTCAGTTGCTGACAGTGAAAAGGCAGTTTTAGAGACAACCGTTTGGTGTGTTGTGACATTTCGAAGTGACAAACCAGTTGTGGCCTCTCACTTTCTGCAAGCAGAACCTCCAGGACACTTTGATGCGCTCTGCAGGGCTTCGAGCCGGTGGGACCGGACTATTTTTATATTTGCTAGACAGAGCAGGCAGAGAAGAAGACAGATTGTGGCATTGGCTCTGTTGTTCCAGGGGCTGCGTTATTGCAGTGCTCTAAATTTAGCGCTGGCTGAAGGAGGTATGAGGGAATGAGAGCGCAAGCCCTCCATAACTCTGAGAATGTGAGTTTCCTCCCTGGAGAGGAGCCGCAATGGAAAGATATGTGCATGAGAAGCATCTTAGTCATGTTGTAGTTTTTCTCATACTGTGAGAGCCATCTATTATAAAACCAGTTTTATACACTGCCCGGCCAAAAAAAAGAAAAAAAAAAGCCGCTGTTTGGATTTTAATGGGCAAATCCTTAAGAGTCTATGACTGGATCATTATTACAGCGATTCTTATGTTTCTAGCATGTTATATGCTTGGCAATGGTTCTCTTAACCCTAAAAGATGGAGTGTGTAGCTTTTCATTTCTTAAACAACCATGTAGGAAGACGTATCATGGCCATATTCCAGGATGACAATGCCAAGATTCATCAGGCTTAGAGGATTAGTTCACTTTAAAATGAAAATTACCCCAATCTTTACTCGCCCTCAAGCCATCCTAGATGAAAATGAATGTCCTCTTTCAGATGAACACAATTGGATGTATATTAATAAATATTCTAAACAGTTAGTGAGACCAACAAGTATAAAGCTCAAGAAAGTGCGTACATCTAGCTTCCGCCAGACCAACTTCCATATTCAACTTACGAAAAAAGTTTAAAGCGTCCCGCAGTTCAAAACGCCTATGCTGCGCTTTAGGCCGGTCAGTGTATATACAAATGTAGGGTTTAGGTATAAGGGTTCATTTCTAAACAATGGTTAATGCATTAGGTATGAGCAAACAAAGAACGGCATTCAAGTGTTGTAGGGTTTATAATAGTGTTGTGTGTCGGTTTTAGGTGCACTCCAAATTCCGCTACCCTTTCTTCTATGAGATGTGCTGGTATGTGCTGGAGAGGTACGTGAACTGCTTGACCAGACGTTCGTACCTCAGCCTGGAGTTCCGCATTCACGCTGGTGAGTTGGGTAAACTGACAGCAATTTGCAGTGACAAATGTAACCAGAAGTCGTTTTCGATTGACTGAGAGCATTGGCAATACAACAAAGTTCAAGTTTGATAGGACTACTGATAGGAGCGCAGACTGACACAGACCGTCTGATACAGAATGTCTGCTAGCAACAAAAAGAACAGTAACTTGGTGCCATCCTGAAAACTAATCACTGATCAACTCGAATAGAATTAAGAGGCATTCACGCTGACAGAGTTTTTGTCATAACGAAGATATGCTGTTTACACGGGTAGTAGGAGAACGAAATGACTTGTGGGACTCGTGCTTCTCAAATTATTTTATGTTTTAAGGTACAAAATGTTATTCTATTGTGCAACAAAAATAAATGGTTTACAGACACCGGGTTGGATATTCTCGGTAGGTTTTCGGTAGAAAGCCTCTTCAGCGACAAATACAAGAGGGTGAGGTCAGAAGCGTTGTGTTTATGGGAACAGGAAAAAGTAGCCTATGACACGGAATTATACTGAAATGGGACAGAAAAATCAGTGCAGATTTCAACCTGCAGGATTTTAAAACGTTAAGATCTCAAATGGGAGCAGGAAGAAATATGACTTATTTTTAGTGGGATCGGGACTGAAAAATCAATCCGACACAGACCTCCAGTACAAGTGTTTTAACTTTGAATGTGGACTTACTTGTAAGCAGCAGAAATGATCCAGACATTTTTATTGGAGAGTTTATGAGTATCAATTTTGATCACGAGCCCTTCTTTGCACTTTCAATCTCAGAGAGTACATGCAAATTCCCATCATGTTTCTTTATTTCACTCATACCCACATTTATCAAGATGATTCCTAGTCTTGCTAATGATGTCTTCTGGTTTTTATGTACTTTTTGGTGATTTTGAGAAGATCTTCCAAATAGCATGTGTTGTCTTCTGATCCTAAATAGCTGAATCCAAGCTTTTAACCGAGTGTCTCGCCTCTGCTTCCCGGCTGGACATGGAGGAGAACTCATGCGAGACACACGAGAGGACAGAGGGGGCGACTCAGCCCTCCTCAGCCGTCCCTCCCTATCAGACCTTCAAGCCTCCAGTCAATGATTCTGAAGACAGCTCCAAGTCTTTCCCTTCAGAGTGTCCCAAAACTCCGTCTGGCTCACCTGGAACAGAGCACTCGGCCAAATGGACCCACTTGACAGAGTTTGAGTTGAGTGGACTCAAGGCCCTGGTGGAGAAGCTGGAATCCCTTCCGGAGACAAAGAAATGTGTTCCAGAGGGCATCGAGGATCCACAAGCGCTGCTAGATGACGTGAAGGTCTTTACACATTTTCTACTTGTCATTTGTTTTGCCTCTCACATAATGCCTTGACATCATTATTGCTGCCTCCTGATTCCTTTTATGAGGAATAATAAATGGAAATAAACAACTGCTGGGTGATGTGGCCTTGTAGGTCCAGGTTGAAGGTTCACACACTATGATGATCTTTCATCATTTTGTGTCACTGGGCAAGATTCTTAACTCCAGTTTGCTCCAGGTGGTCTCTGTAACTTACGGTGACATTAGCAATGTTTCCATCCAAATTTGAGAATTTATCTTGAAAATTTAAATTGGAAAATCACATCAAACATTCGTGAACCCAGTGAGCTGAAGACAACAAAATCGTCACTTCCTGATAAACTGGAGTTAAATATTGCTGCAGTGGGAGAAGCCACTGTATATAACAATTTCTGTTTATAATAAATTGCTTGCGCCTTAGAGCACGTAGACGAAATACAATAAACGCGGCCATGTTATCTTGCTTTTGGAGACAGATTATGTTCTGGGAGGTAATTGACCCTTCGCAAAGACCCGCCCCCTTTAGTTACTGTTGCTATGTCCGAAAAATACATTGTTGAGCAAAGAGACACTGACAACGTATGAAACAGTTTCATATTTAAAATATTGTAATTTTTTAAAGAAGTTTGAACAATAAATAGCGTCTAGTGTGTCTTTAATGTGTCGTGACAGATCGCTGTAGCTCCTTCAAGCGGCTCGTGAAGCGATCATCTCTTCATACTAGTCATTTATAGCATCAAATAAACATGAATGAACATCAGAAGGAATGTTGTTTCAAGTGAGTACACACAATTTTTCAAGTTCAAGTTCACCAACGTTAATCTACTAACTCCCCTGACTGCTTTGTCAGACAAAATGGCGGATTCTGTGTTATGATTGGTCAGATCGCCTGTCAATCAAACTGTTTGCAAAGAGTCAATTATACCATGCCACTTTGACGACAGACTTTGCTTAGGCACTTCAGAATGAACAAAACAGCATATTAACTTCCTGTGAAGACAACTTTATTCCTTTATTCAGTAAATGTGTTTCCATCGTAGTTTATGCACGTTTTCTTATCAGATAAATGTATCCGACTCAATTGAGCGCATTAGTTTTTTTAATCCACATTTTTAGAATTTCTCGCCGTTTCCTTCCAGCATGTTTTTATGCGATATCCCAAAATGTGCATGAAAGTAGGTGGATGGAAACTGGTGGATCCCTTGTGTGCATGGCTACACCAAGTCCAAATTCTCAGCACAAAAAACACGTTTTTAAAACAAAACGACATACGTCTTTGAACTCCTTTGCGCCAAATCTGAAAGATACTTTTTAGGACAGTTATTTATTTTAAAATAATAATTAAACTATAAATAGATTAAAATATAAATAATATTTTTGGTTTTCATCATTCTTTCATCAAATGTTTTCTACCTGAATGTTTGGTGTCTGAACTTTTTATTTTTATATTTTGTGTTATTTTTAATTCTTTCCTTCCTGCTTTTTTAATAGGTTGTCTTGAAGGAACATGCAGATGACAATCCAAAGTTGGCCATCTCTGGTTCTCCTGTTGTATGCTGGCCAAAGAAGTCAGGCAAGGTATGAATGTTTAGAAACACAAATATGTGGCCTAGCTACATTCTTTATCTTCTACTTTAAGGTTATTAATAAGATTTACATATGTCATTGGTTAAATATTCTTAACAGCAAAACAACCAAGTTTTTTGTTGTTCTGAGTTCGATTCTATGGAAATATGATGCAATGTGAGTATTTGTATTTGGAATGGTGAAGTGATGATTTGCATTAGGATTTCACTGGAATGATGACTCCGCTTCTGGCACAAGGGAAGTGATGCCAGTCCCCCAAAATTAGACCTGACCGATCGCACGCAAATTAGCGTTTATAGACTTGTTTTAGTTTATTTCCCTATTGACTGTGACACACGCAATTGGATGTTGTCTTTTGTACTCCCCCACTTCACAACACTAAAACTGTCTTGTCTACTAAAAGCCCAGCTGCTGAATTTTCGCCTCCATTGTGTCTGTCTTTTGTGATTAAATACCATCTGTCCTTATACTGCCCCAACTGGCCTCTCTTCTTTACCTCATGACCCTGTTTGAACATGTAACACTTGTGTTCTGCATGCCCTCTTCCTATTGGTTGTGTCCAAGCTGTGTTGGCTCATATTAAAGAGCCTGCTTTGCATACTGCACACCCATTGGCTCTTACGCTCTCCTCCCTTCCCACTACTTGGAACTCCCCCCTGTTGCATATTCATGAGCATGTCTTGCTCTAGCCTGTGTGCTCTGATGGCTAAGGAACAGAAGGGAGGGCTGTGCCGTCTCACAGCCAGTAGCAAGCCGGAGCTACAGCCATGTCAGTTAGCAAAGCGCTGAGAAGACTTGAAGAGCCATGGCCATGTCGCTGATAGCTGAAGACGAGGAAGATTATGAGAACTCGGACGCTGAGCAGGTAGCAATGTTAAGCGGGACCTACGGGTCCTTAGACTTAAAGACAGGAGATTCAATTGGCTGCATGCAGCTGTAATATTGTATTTGTGTGTATTTGCATGTGTAACTGAAGTACACGTGATAAGGAAGCTGTCAGAGCTGTCAGAAATGTTTATGGTGAGCACTGATAACTACATATGACTAGCATGAGAGTTCAGTTTTGACTGGTGCTCATGTTTATTTCCAATTGAAAGTTGCCATTTTGCTTGAATGAATATTGCACTTAACTGAATGTAGCGTTACATGATGCTGTAAACTGTTAGGTACTTTCTGAAGTTGCAGATGAAAGTGAAATTGGTCATGTTGTGATGTTACATGTTATGCCAGCAGGTACACATACTTTCAGTATGTGTATCAGATGCAGTTGATGTTTTAATGCACACTGCCATGTTTCGAAGGCGTGTGGGTTCTTGGAATACTTTGCATATGTCTGTTTGCACGATTGCCCACGTGAGAGTCTCCCATCGTTGTTTTGTCCTTGGGGACGGGTGATTCATTGAATGTCTTCCAGTGAATCCTTTTGTATTGCTCTTCTAGTGAAGTGTACAAAAGCTTTTCACCCCAAATGCTGACAGCACAGAGGAAAGGATGCAGCTGCTAGATCTTTATCATTTAGTCATCCATGATTACGATGAAATGCATCTCTTTCTGTTTGTAAAAACGTTCAAAAGTATGTTTGTCGAATTGAGTACACTTTACTCTCGCTGCTTGTTCTAGAGTTTTGCATAGATCATTGTGTTTTTCAACTTCCTCAATTTCAAGGATATTTTTAACTGTTTGGCCACAGCCCAACAAGGGCCTCTTTGAGCCGGTCCTACAAGATGAGCGCATGGGGGAGGGGCAAAACAAAGAACCAATGTGAGCAAAAACAGTTCAGACATGTTCCTATTGTAAACATATTTAGTCCTGGACCTGTAGTTTTGAAATTGTAGCTGTATTCTGGATCAGATTTAACGTTTAGGAAGCAACACATCTGGTCTTAGACACTATTTGAGGGTTGACCCCCCCCCCCCCCTCATCATTGTTACATTTTTTTTTAAATATATTAATATTTTAATTAATATTTATATTAATATTTGTATTTTAAAAAAATATATAAATAATTATATATATATATATATATATATATAATAATTTAATCGTTACATTTTATATATATATATATATATATATATATATATATATATATATATATATATATATATATATATATATATATATATATATATATATATATAATTTTTTTTGGTCACCTCTGCTTAGGACTGGCCCTGCAACCTTTTGTATATGTTTTTGTTTGTATTCTGATATTCTTTGCTGGCTTTATTTTGCTCATATCTGCCTCATCCAGTTTTGTGAGTTTGGTGTTAAATATCAAGTGTCACTTCACACCCTACCAATTAAAGTTTGCCTCGTCGCTATCTCTGCAACTGGGTGTGGTTTTTTGTCTTTTTGCAGAATAATTTTAATGAATACCAATTTGAATAATATTCTTAAGCTGGATAATTAAATAAAGATCATCTGGTTTAATGACAGTATCACACAAAAGTGCTCAAATCCGCATGTTTGTGTATGTTTACTATGGATATGCATTTCTTTCACACACACACCTATACCAGACGGCAAGCAAAATCCATGACTGCCCTTAATATCTATAGTAATCCTGTCTTAGAGGTCTTTCATCTTTACAGCATTTTTTAATAACGTGAGGGATGCAGCCTTTAAGCAAATCTGTTTAAGGTATTAATGTATCATGGCATACATGCGCACTCAGATGTGATGGTTTGCAAACTTCTTATTCTTTTAGTCGTTTCACAACTGAGAATTAAAACATTTGCTTTGATAAGTTGATTTTTGAACAATAAAATCAGTCATGTGACTGTTTGGATTGCAAAATTTGATCTGAACATTTGAATTTTATTCTGAGCATTTTGATCTGTTATCAAAATGCACTTAATGTGGGGAAAAAAAGTGGCTATAGTGATGAGAGATATAGAGAAAGCTAAACCCACAAGGAGTTTGAGATTTTTTTTTGCTGTCATACTCCAGTGTTGCCCACGCAAAAAAAAAAAGAAGAAGAAGAAGAAGAAAAAAAATCAGCTTTGATTTTTGCCAATATCCAGTAGATCCAAAAGAACGAGATTCTGAATGGTGGTCCTATAGGACCTTTACTGAAATTTCAAGCTCTTGTTTTTAATCTGGGTGAAAGCAGCTCTTACAATTGCAAAACCACGACATCCATCACATTAACAAGAGATATTAGATTTGGCCTGGAATGTTTTTCCCACTGGCAGCCACATAACTATCTCCCTCTCCCCCGGCTCTGCTGACCACATGCTTGAATTCGTGCTTCTGTTTTCCTCCAAACACAGTTTCATAACGCGTCACATCTGAGATCTTGTGAAACAGCAGTTTCTGCTTTCTGATTTCAGCAAGAACTCAACAGTATGTTGTTGTTGTTTTTCTCTCTCCACTAAACGGCGTTTCATCCATATAGGAAAGGCTCATGCAAGGCAAAAATCAATTCTACTACAAGCATCAAATCCAAAGCTCCGTTGCAAACAAGACTTTTGACTCCGTCTGAAGAGCTAATCTCAAATCTCAGAGGCAGAGAAATCCACTTAGGCTGTTTATAAGAAAAGTACCTATTGGGGAGGTCGGGTTGCATGTTCCCCCTGGCTAATGCGATTGTTCGTGTTTTCCTCTCCATTACTGAAGGTTCATAAAAAGGGTGGAGGCCAGATCTATTCACCCCATCAATCACCCCATGTCCCATGGTGCTATAGGAAATTCATGCTGTGGGTTCTGGCACAGGCATGACTTGATATAATGGGGACATGGCAACCCAGGGGATGTGGAATATTTCTGTTTGAAGAAAAAGTCCCTTTGACTTGCTTGGGAGTGTTTGTGTTTAGGTATTAAACTTATTTACGATCTAATAAATGTCTAAATGCACTGATGCCATTTTGGCCTGATGGTCAAGAATAACAGACAAATAAATGCTCTATCAAAAAGGAAACTGAATCAATAATGGAAAGTGCTTCACATCAAGGAGATTTTATAGCAAATACACATACACTTGTATTCATTCTGACATCCCTGCTACTGCTGTCGTGCCTTTTCTGTCGCACAACACCTCTAAATCATAAGCGTTGGAATATTTGTGTTTCCAATAAAGAAACGCTTTATCATTCATGCATTTTCCTGCAGCTGTGTCCTAACTTATATTCACTCTGTGTCAATTAAAGAAAAATGAGGAGGAAATGTTTTCCAACTCTACTTGACTGACTCTGTGGGCAGATTTGATCTTCACGGACTAGTAAACATATTTTCTCATGTTTGGTGCTACTGTTCTTCTAGTTTATTCTTTAAAGTGCCTTGAGGGCATATAAACAATTTGCAACTAAACCTGAACCCTATGAACCCTCTCTCAGAGTGTGGTGTTTTGAAAGTTGATAGGTGAGTGAGTGACGTGTCGTGTTGCCAAGTATGGTGTCCTCTACTACGAATTTGTTCTCTGTGTGCTCACTCACCCATGAACACGCACACCAGGAGCAGTGGGCAGCCATTTTTATGCCGTGGAGCAATTGGAGGTTTGGTGCTTTGCCCAAAGGCACCTCAGTTGTGGGTAAAGAATGGAACTGTTCATTCACTCCACCACCTAAATTTCCTGTCGGTACTGAGACTAGAACCTACGACCTTCAGGTTTCAACTCCGACTCTCTAACCATTAGGCTTATCCTAATCCTTTTCCTTTTATAAATAATTTTGGTGTTCTATGTTTCAGCCACGGCCACTTAATCGGCCAAAACCCAAGATGGGCTCATCTCCATCCGCTGCTCCATGCTCGACAGCAGGTGGAGCAAAGCTCTCATCCAGCCGTGGTTCATCTAGCGCCCGGCGCAGACGAACACGCTGCAGGAAGTGTGAAGCATGTACGCGCAAAGAGTGTGGGGAGTGCCACTTCTGCAAGGACATGAAGAAGTTTGGTGGACCAGGCCGGATGAAGCAGTCCTGCATCATGAGACAGTGCATAGCGGTCAGTCTTGGTACTCAACATCAGATTTGATCTTTGATTTGCTGAATGAGGACTGGGAAAGCTAATTGCTGATCTTTGCGTGTTTTACAGCCTGTTCTACCTCACACTGCTGTGTGTCTGGTGTGCGGAGAGGCTGGGAAAGAAGACACGGTAGAGAACGAGGAGGACAAGTTCAACTTGATGCTCATGGAGTGCTCCATCTGCAATGAGATCCTACATCCAGAATGTTTGAAGGTTGTCTTCCTAGTCTGGCCACCAAACATTTGGAAAATGTGATAGCTGAGCCATTATGGGATAAACAAGCTCACATTTTGTCTGTGGTCTGTCTCCTGTTCTGTTGAGTAGAAATTTATTCTGTTCTGTTTTTCAGGAGAAGGATGCTGGGGGCGTTGTGAATGATGAGTTGCCAAATTGCTGGGAGTGTCCGAAATGCAATCACGCTGGAAAGACGGGGAAAGTAAGCATCATTGTCCTACCTAACGACATACTTTAAAAAACTGAAGAAAAAAAAACCAATGGTTAAATCATATCATATAATGATGGTATAAATTATGATGGCAATGATAATTATTAAGAGAAAACAAAACGTATTTGATATAAATTCGTCTTGTCTTCTTTCCTGCCTTTTGGCCACAAAGCAAAAAAGAGGCCCAGGGTTCAAGTACGCCTCCAATCTCCCTGGCTCTCTGCTCAAAGAGCAGCGAATGACCCGGGACATAAAGGAAGAGCCGGACTCGAACATGTCTACAGAGTCCTACACCTCTAATGTTTCACCTGTCATGAAGAAGAAGACAGAACGAGAGGACAATCCCACCTGCAAGTCAGAAGACGCATTTAAGAAACGTTCCCCCAAAATGGAGGACAACCCACTCCGCAGGAAGAGAAAACTCTTTGAAAAGGACTCGGACTCAGATTGCAATGTCAGGAAAAAGGTAGCAAGAAAATAAATAGTAAAGCAAATAAGAGATGAAATAATATTTTTTGCATGTATTTTGACCCTCTTTTAAATCCACAGAAGAAGCACTCAAAACCTGATGCTCTCTCAACCTCCAATGTCCTGGGACAGATCAAGACCGAAAGAGAGGATGATGAGGAGTATGATGGGGATAAAAGACAAGAACTAGAGCGGAGACCCTTCAGTTTTGTGCCCTCAGAAGAGGACGATGGAGATGATGAAAGGGAGGAAGAAGACGAAACGAAGAATGAAAAGTGTAGCCGAGAGGAGAATGGGAAGCTTTTATACAAGACTTCTGCAACGGAAGGTGACCAATCACAGGGACGTTGTACCCTGGCAGGGCCCAGCAGCGACTCGGGAGTTGATGCACAGTTGAGGATCCAGCGAAAAACCAAACGCAAACCTCGCCTGCCCAACAAAGAACTGAGCAAAGAGTTGAGCAAACAACTCAACCAGGAGATCCAAAAGACGGAGGATCGTCTAGCTCATCAAAATGGCAGGACAGTGAAGACAGAACCAGGTAGTGATGGAGAGGACCGAAAACCTCTGAATAATGGCAGCAGCCATCTAAGAGACTGGCTGGGGCCTAAGAGGGAACTAAACGGATCCTTGCGAGAACAGTCCCCAGTGAGTTGGATCAGGACTACACCTACCCCTGTCTTCCGGCCAACACCTTGCCGCTCTCCACCGAAATGTGTTCAGATGGAGCGGCATGTCATTCGCCCCCCTCCGATCAGCCCCCCGCCGGACCGGCTGCCTCTAGATGACGGCAAAAATCACATCATGCACAGAGAGGTGTGGATGGCAGTGTTCAGCCACCTTGCACACCAAGACCTGTGTGTCTGCATGCGGGTCTGCAAGACATGGAACAGATGGTATGTCCTCCAGAAAAAGGAAAGAAAGAATCTTCATATGCTGTGCTTTTAAGTTGTATTTGCACTAGAGATTTTACACTACTACAACATATTTATAGGTCTATCCTTTTCCCGCAATACTAAGTGAGCGTGTATGTATCTGTTTTTATTGGTCTAATGTGGGCCTTACCTTGCGCTCAGCCTTAGCCACACATTTAACCCTTGTCCTGACCATTGAAACTGAAAACACTAAATTGAATTTGGGTCACAAGAATGAAGTGAATCTTTTCACTTTCAATAGTGACTATAAGCAGCGTAGATCTTTGAGGTTTAGGTCTTCCATTTTATGTATTCCAAGCAAGTGCCAAACTTAACTTGGTAATAATGCAAAGTAAGGTTAAGTCTTCTGTCTTTTGTTCTCAGGTGTTGTGATAAAAGATTGTGGACCAAAATCGATTTGAACCGGTGCAAGTCAATCACTCCTCTCATGCTGAGCGGCATTATCCGAAGACAGCCGGTCTCCCTGGACCTGAGCTGGACAAACATCTCCAAGAAGCAGCTCAGCTGGCTAATCAACAGATTACCTGGTACAATCATACTTTTGCTCACCACCTAATTTGGTTAAAATGGAGACAGTTTTGTTTCAATGCTTCTCAGGTTAACTGTACACCTGGATTGTGTGTGTCCTGATGGTACCCTTTGTATGTACTCTACACCTCAGTCTTGTTCCCCAGAGATCTACCTTCCTTCAAGCTAATTAAAGCCATGTTTCCAACGCAGGAGCATTCCTCAGGAACTAGGGACTTTGGGCTGGTACTCTGTGTGTTTCGACTGCGGGGACTAGGGTCTAAATGAGGTTCTGGGTAAAAATTTCCCCCTAAGAAAGTCCCTGCTCACGAGGCAGTACTTTTTCAAAGTTCAGGAACTTTTGAGGATGGGACTTGGGAGTTAAACATGCCGATTGGTTGAGTTCATGCAACATTTTAATTGGTTGAGTCGACGCAGCATTTATTTCAACCATCAGTTTTTTAAAGACTGTGGTGATGTGTGCAGTAAGAATTGTTTGCTATTCGAATCAACAATGGAGTTGTTGAAATACGACCGATGACGAGGTTTATTGCTTTATCAAGCTTATATGCAAAGAACGGAATCCAGCGGAAACTGCAAAGTCATGCTTAGTCCTATGTCAACTGACTAATCTTCACGGTACTTTAGAGCGCGGAGGAAACGCAGACGGCAACAGGTCTGGGGGAAAAGAAATCCTGGGACAAATTGTTCCAGGGAATTTTGGTGGAAACGTGGCTTAAGATATTTAATGAACTCGACATGAACTGTGCATAAAAGCGAACTCCTCTCCTGTCCAATAATTTCATGACTACTTTGTGTTGATTTCCTGGCAGGTCTGAGGGTTTTGTTGCTAGCAGGCTGCTCGTGGGCAGCTGTATCTGCTTTATGCACATCGAGCTGTCCTTTGCTAAGAACTCTAGATGTGCAGTGGGTAGAAGGACTCAAGGACAACCAGATAAGAGACTTACTCTCTCCGCCAACAGACAACAGACCAGGTACTGAATGATAGCTTTAACTGCTGTTAATGTACTCTTGGCCCTTTAGAAGTTCTTTCTTTCTTAGTTTACCAGTTCACAGCGGTGAATGTTTACACATCACATAGCACTTTAACATTTCTGTTCTCTTGTTTACAAATTGATTTGGTAAAAACTTGCTTATTTGTGTCTCTCAGGTCAGTTGGACAGTAGAAGTAAACTGAGGAATGTGGAGGATCTCTGTCTAGCTGGTCTGGACATCACAGATACGTCCCTGAAGCTGATCATAAAACACATGTCTTCACTGTCTCAATTGGACCTTAGTTACTGTAACCACATCACCGACCACAGCGTCAACATTCTTACAGCAGCCGGTACCGCGACCAGAGATTCTCTCACTCACATCAACTTGTCAGGTATGCAGGAAATACTAAAACCCTCACATAACAGGTTAGACACACTAACAGACATTCGAGTGGGCTGGAAAACAACCGTACATACTCTGTGTGTGTGTACTTGTATTCCTTACATTGGAAATAAAACCAGTAAATCTTGACATTGTGGGGACATTTTGTTGTCCCCACAAGGAAACAAGCTTATAAATCATACAGAATTATCTTTTTTGAAAATCTAAAATAGCAGAACATTTTCTGTGATGGGTAGGTTTAGGGGTATGGGTAGTGTAGGGGGACAGAATGTACAGTTTGTACAGTATAAAAACCATTATGCCTATGGAATGTCCCCATAAAACATGAAAACATAACTGTGTGTGTGAGATAAATGTATTATACACACAAACTTCCTTGATCTGGGAAGATTGCTATCTTGACATTTGATGGATTGCTTCTTGGTAAAAGCACGATGCAAGGCCATGACTCTTCACTTTGCTTCTAAGGTCAAGCATTAACTGATGTAAATCTGAGCAATTAACGTTATGGGCACTAAGTTCCTGTTTCTTTTCTCCACAGTTTGTAACAGAGTTACAGACCTGTCATTGACCTACTTCAAGCGCTGCGGAAACATTTGTCACATTGACCTGCGGTACTGCAAACAGGTGACCAAAGAGGGTTGTGAGCAGTTCATCGCAGAGATGTCTGTCAGCGTGCAGTTCGGACTTATTGAGGAAAAACTACTGAGCAAACTGAGCTAGTCAACAAAGACACTGACAATAACTTGAACGACAACCCAGGGAATTAACAATTTTGCCCTCCATTTTCTACACTTTTTCAATACCGGATGTGTGGAGGCTTACACACTCAACAGAAAACCAGCAGAGAAAAATGGCTAATTGCTAAACAACACACTCCAAGCAAATGCCTGAACTCACACCCAGAGCTCACAAGTGAAGAAATGTATTCATCTCTAGTGGCCAATTCAGCCTTTCAATCTGTTTTTTTTTCTTCTTTTTTATTGTTGTGCTGCTAAGGCAAACATTTATTGATATTTTTTTTTAAGTTTACATGGCACAGCTTGCAGAGCGTGCCAACGTTAAAATGCTGTTTAAAGGCATGTTTACCCATATATTTTGCATAAATGTTATAAAAAAGGTTTTTATAGTCACAGTACAGTGTTGCAGTGACAAAACGGACTGTTATTTTCTTTCTCAGAAAAGAAAAATTCAAGATGCATGTGCTTTTTTCGTTAAGCGTCATGCAGTATTAATTTTTGTATCAGAAGGGATTCCACACTTTATGTGCAGTATTAAATGCACTCATATAAATATATTTAGACTTTATTGACAGTATTCAGTCAGTACTGTTTCTTTTTCTACGCCGTAGGAAGTTAAGCAGATTCCTATCTATACTAGCTAACATAACTGTGCAGATGTTTCTGTAATGTTAATTTAAAATGTGATGTTCTTTAATGTTATAAGATGTTCTACAGGTACATTCTCTTTTCCATACGACTGTATTACTTACCTTGGCTTCTTTAATATGTATATATCTGGGGGAAAACGTATTTGCACTGTTTGACCTGAATAAATAGTTATTTTTTCCAGTATTTCTGTTTTGCTTAATGGAAGCTTGACCGTGTGAACAACTTGATATTGTTTTGTGTATAAAACGAACATAAAATCACTTCAATCCAACAAGATTCATACATTACGATCGATTCCCGCCTATTTTGCCGCGCTTTTTCCAACTCTCGAGTTGAGACAAACAATTGAATATAGGACAGATTACCTCATTCAGACAAGCTTACCTTGACGAATCCGTTCTCCAGAGTAATCAGAAACTTCATCTTGTGCCATTAACATACGTTAAATTCTATCTGCTGACGTCCGAGTGTAACCATAGACTGCATAAAACAAGTGGAACGTAGCCTTTTCTATTTCCATTTACCGCGTTGCACTTAACGGCCATTAGAGGGCGCAAATTAATTTTTCCGTTTGCGCCTCAGAAAAGAAGTAAATGCTGAAATGAGAAAAATCTTTATTTTGTTAGTTCAAGGTACCATATTTTATTAAATTTAATAAATCATCTTTGAATTACCAAAATAAAAAGTTCAACATTCCAAAATACAAAGACCAAATCCCAAAACGTCTTCCAGCGCTCAGTTTAAGTCATTTAGAGTGTAGTCTTGTCCATTGTCTGCTCAGCTAGAGTAGTTGCCTACTACCAAGTGACATCTTTAGATAGCAGCATTAGAAACATACACATAAGCACAGTGTCAGTGTTGGGCAGACGGGTGTGGAGATGTTTTAAAAGCCAAATTAAAAACAGTCTGATTATAGAAAAAAAAAAAAAAAACATGGATGTGACACCAGAATGCAAAACTCTACTATAGCATTATTTTTGACTGATTTAAAAGATAAACAACAAAATCAATGTTGTTTACATTCAAGGGAAAACTGGAACGCTGAAGGGGGATGAAACATTTCAAAGAAAAACAGGAGAAAAGAGGAAAATATACTTCATGTACGTACATCTTTTTCACATGTATATAAAATCATATATGTTTAATTGATTAAATTTTCCTTTATATTTGTTTGTCTAGGCAATACCACAGACATAACTTGCATTTGACTACAGAATTCACAGCAACAAAGGGCATTAAGAGGAATCAAATAATTTTTTTCCTCTTCATCGTAACCTGATCTAGAAAACTTAATTCACAAAAAGGGAAAGAAACCGTTTATTCGACGTAAATTAAACTGCTATGAAGCAAATTCAGCAGAGAACTGTGATGCGTAAATCCATGTAGCACCGCTTGTGGAAATCTTTGATGCCATGTAAATGTGGAACAACAACACACCAAAAAACTTCTTTCATGGTATTGCTGGAGATGAACAACTTCGAAGTAGAATTTTTGACCAACAGTGAAAACATAATGTTTTGTAAATAAAATCAACCAAGGCTTGTGATCGATTAAAGGTGCACTAAGTAATTTTGCTTTTGATAAATAATACTGTACACTACATAAAGGTGAACCTTCCTTAAGGAGGCCATCCTAACTTTCATTGCCACCCTTAAAAATCCCTTAGCACATCTTTAAGTATCTTGTTTACGCAGAACAATGGAGACAAACCTGACGTTTGACAGATAATGCAAATTTTGATCAAGATAAAAAAACGTGTTCCAGTAATAAGCTACATTACGGCAGATGCTGGATTCCAGTGACTCTGAAAAAATACAGTTTCTCATCATCTTGCTATAAGTAACTGCTAGCTGGTCATTTGATCCTGTGTCACGGATGCTGAATTGTGGTATGCCTATACATGAAAATAACACGCTTATTAATAATATAGCACGGAAAAACAAACCAGAAGCCGTTCTGCACATCTCTACTTTGGCACCTACGTTTCCCCTTCACGGCGTTGGTCTTCACTGTTGCTACGACAACATGCATCTTAATGGCAATTGGTTTCTCTACACTCGCACACGTAAAGATTTCTAATATTGCACATACAATAACACATTTCCAAAAAGTTTACAGGAATGTAAACCATTTAAACTTTCATATTTTTATAATTTATTCCTCTGAAATCCATCTTCCCTGGGTTAGTAACCACAGAAACTCATAAAAGTGTCAATGAATGACCAAATAAAAATGTGCAGCAGGAAATTCTTGCTCTGTAAGTAAGGTGTGCGCAGTACCGGTTTCCACGACTTTAACCCAGTGTGAAACTAAAGGGGTAGTCTCTTGATCCAGTCTCGCCCCAGCCTGCTCAGTCCAGCAGGAACCATCTCGTGTGCTGGTCTTTCAGCAGAGGTGATGCTCGTGGTTAAGACTTGAAGACGTGCACCGCCCGCACCACATACTGCCTGCAGATGGGGCACTCGTTCATCCTCTTGCCGCACTTGGTGCAGGTGACCATGTGACCACACTCCAGCAGAACGCAGTCTATCACGGCATCCATGCAGATACGACACAGGTTCTCATCAACGCCGCCCAGCTGAGCAACTTGCACACCATCTGCAAGACAATATATGGATGGTTTGAGATTTTGTTTAATAGTCTATTGATCTTGTGCACCTGTTCTGCTCGTGTTTAGTGAGGTTTGCTTTTTACTTTGGGAAAGATTATCTTTTGTATATACTGTAGCTGCATAGACAAAGGCATTTTTAAAGAAATTTGGAGCAGTAAAAATGTGGTCAATTTTGGTTAAAATGCTTGAACAAGTGTTGCATTTTCAATACAACTTAAAACTCCATTGTAAGTATTTTTGATTACGCATAAACAGACAGAAAATGTTTTTGTTAAAGGACAAAAAAATGTGCATTATTTGAGCATGCAAAAGAAAATTAAAAAACAATTTTCAAATATAGCTGCAAGCAGCGATACGTGGTCAAGCCCCAAAGGGGCAGAAACGGCAACAAGAGCAAAAACATTAGAAAGAATGACAACTGGTTAGCATGCTATCCAATTAGCATGCTACGCTAACTAGCATAAGACAACAAACACAGGCATGGTCAACTTCGGAGAGAATAAGAATGGTTGTAAATATTCTTAGGAATGGCTGTAAATGTAAAAAATCTGTTCAGTCATTTCTGTGCAGCTCAGTCCAAATATTATCTGATCATATTTTAGACAAAATTGGACCGAATTTGTAGGAGGAGAAGTGAAAAAACTGATTTCATTCACTTCCAAACAAACATGATGGAGGAAAATGATGCGAAATGAAAAATGAGATATTGTCAGATTCTGCATAAACAAAGAAACATAAGGACACAGAGAAAATGTCCTTATATCTCTGGAACACTAGGTTGTACTTCTCAGGTACCTTCAGGTTATGCTCTTGATGATCCCTACCTAATTTTGTGATGATATGTCAAACCTTTTAAGATATACTGAAATTTAGAACAAATTTCAAAATGGCAGACCATTGATTCATTCTTTAAAAAAAAAAAAAGGCTTTCTTATTTGACTTCTTTTTAGTCAGTCAATCTCAGCGGTCAGACCTTTTAATGAATCATATACAGTATGTGCTTTCAACTCTCCTGTATGACAGACTAATCTAGTATTTGCTGATGTCAGTGTTATTATGTATATTAACTGCTCTATAATAAACGAAATGGGGCGCATCCTTAAAGCATCTGAAGCTTGGTCCTTCTCCAAAAAGCCACTTAATATTTTGTCAGACTGGAGAGCTATAATCTTTGGATCATTTTGGGCTGTTTCCCAAGCAGTGTTAATCGTTAATATAATTAATAATGGCAAGGTGCAATTACAGTAATGTGACAAGCTATAAAAAGACAGACAGATCACATTAGGACCACAATTCATGACACAAATGTGATCATGCACGCGAGAACCACATATCAAACTCTCCCAGCATGCATCGGGAAGAGTCATTTCTCATTCATTTTGATGGGATGATGGTAATGATGATGTTGGAGCATTAAAAAAGGCTGAGTCTTACCTCCGATACCTCCATTGCATATAGGAGGAGGGTAAGCTATGACTTTGATTGACAAACATAGTAGAGTTAGCGTTATTAGCATTGGGCAGCACTGTCAAAAAGCTCACATGCACAAAGAAAATTGTTTTTTCACACTTGAAATTGTTACCCAGAAAGAAAATATTTACAAGTTATCTTGTTCCACTTTTCACACATTCGGTTAGTAATTAATCGAGGGTAGTCAGGTTTTGATATTTGTATTCATACATTTGTAAACCCTGGTTTAAAGTTCTTATTTGAATATTTATGCATTTAAACATTAGTTTAAAATATTCTATACAGATATTTTTAAAATATATATATATATTAATGTATATAATAATTTATGCATTTAATGAATTTGTCACAATACATGGCTACTTTTAAAAGACCATCAATGAAGTGAGATGCGCAGAATGGTGTAGTTATGGCATCTACCAGCAGGGGCTAACTACTCACGCTAACTAACCAAATCCTGACCCAAAAAGACATTAATCTAGAGTCAAGCATAGTGTGCAAAGCCTATATTTAGGCTGTTATCATAGCACACAACACTTCATACTAAATGATCAAAATAAACAGAGGTTAAAGTCTCAAGTAACAGTGTTGTTATTGTAAACTAAAACTAAAGCTATTAAAATGTTTTTTGTTAATTGAAAAAAAAAAAAAGAAATGTTGCCTTGGAAACTAATGGAAATAAGTTTAAGTTAAAGAACTAAAACTAAAATAAATGAATGCTAAATAGAAATTGATATATATATATATATATATATATATATATATATATATATATAATATATATATATATATATATAAACAAAAGCACAGCACTACAACAAACTAAAAAAATAGCACTGTCAAATATAATTTATCAAAACAGGTTGGCTTACCTGCAGCTAGGCTGTTGCTAACATTTTCCACTGTGAGGAAAAGAAAATGAGAAGAATCAATTTTATGGAGAGCACAAGCCTTTTTGAAAATCACATTAGCCACAGCTGATTTGGGGCAGATCCTTGACTGATTCAATTTCATGTTGTTTTTTCTCATATGCAGTCTGTCAAAAAGATTTGAAGACTGTGATAAAATGACTGTGTTCTTTCTCATCCATCGCTCCTATTATATGATGCCAGCTGTGCTCTTTTCAGCCTGAACATTTACAAAAGCTGACCACAAAGTTTCCCTCTCATTATTTTCCCAATTATATAGCCAGTAGAAGATAAAATGGTCTGTTACATAAAGTTACCAAGGAACATTTCATGCACTATTCCACTAATTAAAACATCTTCATGATCTCTTCTAGAAGAAGAAGCTAAAAAAAATAATTTTTTGACTGAATTCAGATTGGTCACAAAAATTGCTGACTTAGGTGTTTCCCAATCTATCTGCCATTGGATCAAGGACTTTTTGCCAAATCGCCCTCAGACTGTTAGACTTGGCCTCCATCCTCACACTCGGCGAGGGTGCCCCACAGGGCTATGTCCTGAGCCCTCTCTACATTCATGACTGTGTCCCCACTCATCCCACAAACACCATTATTAAGTCCGCAGACGATATAATAAATAATAAATACTTGGAAATTGTCCCTGTTTTCAGGTTCATGGGCAAATATTTCCCTGCAGATCTCTCCTGGGCTACCAAAACCTATGAAACCTTGTTCCCACCATCAAATAAAAAAGGTAATTGTGACTTTTTATCTCACAATTCATACTATTTTCCCACAATCGCAAGTTTACATCTCTCAATTTTGACTTCTTTTCTCAGAATTGTTAGATATAAACTCGAAATTTATAATTGTATCCATTGTATCACAGACAAACAGATTTAAGAACAGTTTCTATCTAAGAGCCATTCAAGAACTGAATACTGTTACTTTAAACACTCAATTGCACTTTCAATATTTTTTACATGCAACTCCTCACTTGAGTTGGAAAAGTTATTGTATTATATTGTAGTGTGTTACACTTATTGTGTCATATTTATATTAATTGCTGTTGTGCTGTTATGGGTGAATGCGCCGTAAGGTTTGCTAACAACTTTCATTGAATTTTATGTAAGACAATAAAAAGGAATTTAACTGAATTATTAAAATTGAATAAAATGTATTGAATCAACTAAAGTGTCTACCCTTTTCTTTCTGCCTATGAATATTTTTGGGTGCATATTAGGCCCTGTTTACACCTGGTTTTAAGATGCGTTTTGGTTTATCGGCTCATAAGTGGATGACGCTAAATACAGGTGTAAACGAGGACTAAAACGTTTAGAGTTTGTCCACTTTCAACCACTTCCAGAGGAAGTCAACAACCCATTCGGCCAGATTGCTTTCGTAGTGCAGACGCCGATGTGGTCGAATGTGTTCGAACAGCCACAAAACACCGTCTACTCTCCGCCAAATGATGTAATGCGTAAACATTATGGGAAGTGCAATAGCCAGCCGGGATTTGTCGGCTAAAGACCCAAGATTGGTTTGAAGATGAAAAATGTACCAAGTACAATGTTCTCTCACCATTCCTGATTTCTAAGTGTTCGCCATGATTTTTGTTTCGGAGCACAAACGCAAGTTATGATTTTCCGTCATTTCCTTTTGTATTAATATGTACAGGCTTATTTTGTCCATTAGATTGAAAGATCTGAAAAAACCCATTTCATTGTCAACCCAAATCAAGATCTGAAAAAATACATTTACCCGGCCTTAGACCCTCCCCTCGAAGAAATCAGGACAGAAGTTGTCGAAAGCCAACAAAGGAGACGGATTAAAACACCAGAGCCGATCGACCCAAACGCATATTAATACCAGGTGTAAACAGGGCATTGATGTTTTCGAAACAACCACTGTATAAGTAAACCACTTTAGGTGGAGTCTAAACTCATATGCGTCACATTGAGTCTTACTTGATCTTCTGTTGAGTTCGTTCTCTCTGTAGAGGCGATGGACGCGCTCCACCAACTCCCATTTTTCACAGCAACCTGAATAGTTGACAAAGTTGCGGGCGAGAATCTCCTTCAGCTGCCGCACCGTCAGGCTCTCGATGTCGTCCTCGCGGGACAGGTCCGAGAGGGAGGCACGTGCGCGTCTCTGCGTCGCTGGGCTCGCCTGCTCGGGACAGAGGTCAAAAGAGACATGTGGATGGATGGGTAATAGCATTTATCTGAAGTCCACACTGATATTTCACCAGACTGTTAATTTTTAACTTCTGTAGATGTTCTTCTGAAGTATTTGCCAAACACTAAGCAGAATTATTGGATGGCACTGAATTATTAATGTTAATGGATGCTGAGAGAATCAAGGAGTTTTAAAGTAACCGAATCGTCTTCACAGGTGGCGCAATCACTAAAGACATGCTGATTTTGTCGGAAGTGAACACAGGTTTATCTCACCTCCAGTATGTCGTCATGAGACTCCAGGTTGAGGAGGGAAACTGATGCAGCATCTCCATGGTCCTGAAGATAAAACACAGAAATCAAGATCTTAGATCAGATTAAAACCTGGTTGAAGTCAGAATGTGTGTTCTGAGTGGTGATCAGATCCCATCTCATCCCATCCCATCGCTCCTTTTTAGTGCGTGTATTTATATAGAAAAGAAAACTGGATAGATTAAAGCTATGGATATGAATAAAAACATATGCTAAATGAATACATGCAATAAATAAAATCTGGTATACCCGACTACGTACAGTTAAAGTTTCAGAATATAAATTCAACCCATATTTAACTATTATCATGTTATACATAATGAAAACAAACATGAAAAAAATTATATATAATATACTACCGTTCAAAGTTTTTAAAGAAAAATAAAGCAAAAACAGTAATGTTGTAAAATATCACAATACAAAATAATTGTTTTCTATTTGAATAAAGAAACTATTTTAATTATTTTTAAAAATGTCATTTATTTCTGTGATCAAAGGTGAATTTTCAGCATCATTACAAGAAACATTTCTTAGTATTATCAATATCCAAAACAGTTGTGTTGCTAAATATTTTTGTAGAAAACATGTTTCAGGATTCTTTGATGAATATAAAGTTCAAAGAACAGCATTTTTAATGTAATATAATAAAACATAATATAATATAAGTGCTGTCAACGAGTTCTCTTTCGTGCTTAAGCGAACAATAACACGCACAATAATGCCAAAAATGCCGTTTTGTCGAGTATCCTCGTAAGAGGAGCCTTGAATGAGTTAAATAAAGCCTTAAACAAAAGTAAAAAGTTGTGAGAAAGTGGGATCCCATCCGCGTCACGTGCAGCAGCGGCAGATCTTAAAGTGACAGCATTCAATGCTGTCTGTCATTGAAGATAAACAAAGAACAAAGGTAACAGAGAAAATTACTCACTGCTCTTGACTAAAGAAATTTTGTAGCTTTAATAAGGATTAATCTATATTTAATTTAGGCTATAACTTATGCAGTGCAGATTGTTTGATAATTCTATTCAGTTTCTGTATTGCCCTCTTTACCATTTGTTAGGGCACAATGACATTTATGATGGGTGGGTTTATGTGAGGATTGTTTTAAGTTCACTTAAATTAAATGTTATATTATTTGATGCCTAATAAATGTTAAAAAAAAACATGATACCTTTCAATTACACTGTAATGCTGAATAGCTGTAATTCATGTTTGAAATTGGGGGAAATATCCCTTTCCTTGAGACATCAGTGATGCTGGCCTTCATTCATAAAAAGATGCTATTAAACAAGTATTAAAAAACTCAAGTTTTTTTAAAATTGTGATTAATCACAGAAAAAATGTGTGAATAATCTTGCTTAATCGATTGACAGTGCAAAATATAATATAATATAATATAATAACAATTGAGATGCATTACAAATATACTCCTAAGATACATATCTAAGAAGTATTGTAAATAAATAAATAAATGTATATTATATCGTATTAATATTGCCTCATTAAGAATTACATTTAATTTAATGAATCTATTTTACTGATTAAAAATTGTGAAACATCTTAAAGTAAATCACGCTAATCTATTGGTTTTGGAAAGTTTTTACCTTGCGAAAAATGAGTAATTTTTCATGAGTAAGTCTTTCGTGCAATTCTTGAGAACCAGCATCATGTATTCATGCATTTTTAAGTTTCCACTTAAAAAAGTGAGCTTCACTTCAAATCTGTTTAAGTGCATTTAAATTAAATCATCTACCATCACATCCTCACAATTAACTTCCCTCGGTTCTGCAACTGCACATCAAATAACAACACATTACTGATTCAATCATTCATTCCCACTAATTGCAATAATTTCATCCCTGTGTCGTTCTCATAAGGACTGTGTGCAGACAGCGTTCGGATGGTTTGTTGGGCACTCTCTCGCTCTCTCTTTTCCTATTTGCCGCATTCAGAACAATTAGCTAATGGCTCTGCGTTCTTCCTGTCTGCTGTCTTGCAGGAGAATGACTGTGTCTTTATCAGAGGGCTCAGCACATGGACTGAGATCTCACACACGGGCCACATACAGACATCGTGCAGCTTTGCTGGCTGGCTGCGTATTAATAATGAATGGGTCAGTCTGCCAACTCAGGCTCTAAAGTCACACTAGACCACCACAGTCTCTTCCTGAACGCACGCTTTAAAACTTCAGAGGGAATTTACGAAGTTATCAATCTGAGTCATTTGCCTCTTAAAAAGCACTTTAATATCTGTGCTGTTCAACTGTAAGTGTACTGAGTCATTTAGGAATTATTGGACAACCTATTCCAACATTATGCAACACGCTCAGCAAGTCACATCTAAATAAAAAGGAAAGGCTTAAACGTCACGGCTAGCCTGGTGGGGTACAGCTGTTTCCAGTATCCACGCGGTCACGTCGCATCAAAGTACGTCAGAGCGGATGAGTGTCTGCTAACTGAGGGTTGTAAGCAGCTTAATAACTGTACAGAGGACAGGAGTCAATAGATCAGTCTAAAAAAAAATTCCGATTGAGAAAATATCCTCGCTTATGTATGCAGAAAGTGAACTGAAGTGCGACGTAATGCACCAAAAATTGAAAAGATAATAATTGACAGTATTGTTAAAGCAATACATTAGAAAAAAAACTAAGGTTTGTGGTAATTGATTTAATGTTAAAATACTTAATGTGCAATTTTAGGGAAGTCATTTTGAAGGTTGTTGAACGTGTAAATGTGTAAACACTGTTCTGTTTTCAATATATTGCTCCGTTTAGTGGCCATTAATCCATTAAAAACAAATATTATATGTAAATGTTATTTAAAGAAAAAAATAAATATTGTAAATATATGTATTAAAAATGTATTTTTTTTTAAAAATTGCCACATAAGGTAATACATTTAAAGAAAATATCTTATTGAGTAAAAAACCTGAATCCCACATCTTATAGTAAATGAAATATATATATATATATATATATATATATATATATATTGGATGTGTTTCCATGTTATGTCAAGCGACATTCACAAAACGAAAAAAAAAACATATATATCATTATCTTGGTCTTTTTCTTTTTTCTGTTTAGCATTTTGTACTGCAAATATTGTTCTGCTCTTGTGACAAATTGTTTGTGATTTTCCTTATTTTTAAGTCGCTTTGAATAAATCCATATTCACACAGCAACAGAATAAGTTTGTCAGTTCTCTACTTGAGTCCTTAAAGATTAGTTCACTTCAGAATTAAAATTTCTTGATTATTTACTCACCCTCATGTCATCCACAATGTTTATGTCTTCCTTTCTTCAGTCGAAAAGAAATTAAGGTTTTTGAAGAAAACATTACAGGATTTTTCTCCGTATAATAGACTTCAACAGTTTCACAGTTTCCAACAGGTTGAAGGTCCAAATGTCAGTTTCAGTGCAGCTTCAAAGAGCTCTACATGATCCCAGACGAGGAATAAGAGTCTTATCTAGTGAAACAATCTAAAAAAAAAGTCTAATTTAAACATTTTAACCACAAATGCTGTCTTGCACTGCTTTGTGCTGCAACACGCATTATGTAATCATGTTGGAAAGGTCACACGTGACGTCGGTGGAAGTACCGCGGTAGAGTGAAATAATCAAAAATAAAGTATACACATTTTTATATTTTTTAGGAAAAAAACAGATCGTTTCACTAGATATGACCTTTAATCCTCGTTTGGGATCGTGTAGAGCCCTTTAAAGCTGCACTGAAACTGTAATTTGGACCAGTTGAACCCTGTTGAAGTCCACTATATGAAGAAAAATCCTGGAATGTTTTCCTCAAAAACCTTAATTTCTTTTTGACTCAAGACAGAATCTTGCATGACATGTGCGTGAGTAAATTATCAGGAAATTGTAATTCTGAAGTGAATTAATCCTTTAATACGGTTTGTGTTCACACACAGTTCAATTATTGCAGTGACAACCGAATTCTAATTTTCAGGACTCATAACCGCATTCTTAGAAAATTCAACAACTAGTTGTCGGTCACGTCATACCTAAGCCGTAACTTACAGTGACAGAGATATGAGCTGTGTGTCATCTGAATGTTTTAGATCCAGTTACTGATCTCCATCGGATATAAAATCTGCTGTCGGTTAGTGAAGATTTGATGGATGAACTCGAACGCTTTGGACTCTTGTCGTGTCAAAAGTGATGAGATTTTTCAGTTTTATGGATGTTACCATCTTTGATATTACTTTGGTCACTGTCGCTATGGTTACTGATGAGAGAATACAGACTTGACTCCCATTGCACATTCTTACAGACATATTACAGACATATATTCCAGACGCTACTGTAAGTTGCTGTGTGAATGGGACTCACACCGTAAGTAAATGAGGTTGTCAATCACAACCGACATTGTGAACGTAACCTAAAAGTGTCGGCTAAATTAACACGTTTAAAAGAAATAAGAATATTAGCCACCGATTAAGGTTCTGGGAAAACAGAGCCAAAGTGAGTGAAAGAAAGCGTCTCACCTGATTGGTTGTCCCTGAGCTATCGCTGCGACTAAGAGCTTCTCCCTGAGATGCGGCAACGGACAGCGCCGACTGCTGGGAGGAGGAGCGTGCTGTGGAAGCGGGCAGTGTGGAGAGAGCACGCGGAAGTGATGGTAGACTGTCCGTGTCCGCTACCGCCTCCTCTTCTTCTTCCTCCTCCTCCTCCTCCTCATCTTCCCCGATCTCCAGCTCGGCACCCAGATGGCAGAGCACCAGGTCCACCAGGTCCTCTTTCTCCCTGCAGGTGTCCGTGTTGATGTTTCGCAGCGTGAGGTACTGCCGCAGGTCTTTAACGCGGAGTCGCATTAACCTGGGCCGCTGGAAGGCCGTGCCCCACAGCAGGTGGCAGGTGGCGCAGCGCCGCAGGTTTTCCTGCAGCACCGAACACAGCGAGCAGAAGCTCTTCTTGCAGTCCGAGCAAACGTGCTGTGAAGAGAGAGAGATTAATCATTAAAGCTACACTATGTAATTTTTTTTTGTTCAAAATTAACTACATTTCAATAATGAGAGAGTACATCATAATAGGGATGTGCTTTTTTGAAACACTTTTTGTGCAATTACTCAACTGTGTAGTGTATGCATTTCATAAGCTTATTTTGTAATTCAACATCAGAGTCTGATTGCCTCTCCCCTCCGCTATGGCAACGGTTGAGCTTGAAGTGTCCAATTATTTGCGTTATTCAGGTATTTAAATTGCACTTTTCAGAGTGAACGCATTACTCTCACTATTTATACTACATAATGGCACAGAATAGTCCATAAGTACGCAAATTGGTATGCACCTGCTGTTCAGAAAACATTTGTGAATCATTTGTTTCGAATCACTGATTCAGAGTAGGGCTACACGATTTATCGAGATTTGGCAAAGGCTGTGATTATTGAACGCGCAGCTTGTCAGAGCTGTACAGCTCTGTGATCAGTAGTAAATGCTTCTCCATCTGAAAGCCAGAGGGCACTCTTTTACGCAGAAACTCAAATATGCCCTGCAGCAGAAGAAGATAACACACGTCATATCGCTGTAGCTGAATAAACATGAAATTGATTGATTAAACATGACTAATAAACACACGACTGCCTTATTCTATGTAAGAAGCCACATCATCTCACAGAAGGATGCTCAACTGTCGTTATGAAGTGAGTTTGGAGTAAAAACATGTTATTTAAATGTTGTCTTTTGTTGGACAAGATGTTAATAAGTGCTTCTCGCGTCTGGAAAGATGTTTGACGCACATTGCTTTTTCAAATGTACATTATAAACGGAGTGCTTTCAGAGGAATTAGCATTTGGAGTCATACGTCCTGCACATATAAAATAAATGCAACCTTTGCGATTTAATAATTGCACTAAGATTGCGTTTAAGCGATAATCACGTTCAAGTTCAATGTTATTTTTCGTATCGTGCAATAAATATTGCAGCCCTAATTCGGAGTGCGTATCAAACTGCCAAAATCATGTGACTTCAGTAAACGCGGCTTTAGGTGTGTGCCGAAATATTTTTCAGATATCCATATTCCATTATTGGGACTGTTTTGATGTTGTTAGCAGTGTTGGGGGTAACGCATTACAAGTAACTTGAGTTATGTAATCAGATTACTTTTTCAAGTAACACATTACTTTTTGAAAATACTTCTAAATATCTAAGTTACTTTTTCAAATAAGTAACGCAAGTTACTTTATTTTCACATTTATTGACTGACAGCTCTCCTGTCGCCATGTTGAGAGAAAAAAAGTGCAGAAGTGTTGAGTGCGCTGTGTGAACATGATAGTTATTGTAGTCCTAAAAATGCATGTGAACATGCATTTACTCATCTTATTTACACAAAAACATTCAGTATTCTTCAAAACAAATAAAAACTTTGAAATGAAATCTCAGAATTTAACGCAAACCTGTAATAAATAAATATATTAAATTACACAACAACCACACTAATAAGCAAAAATGACTGAAGATTAGATTTAGGAATGAGACTGTTGAACTTTCGTCTCCTGTATCCTGTTCTTCTTCAATCCAGAACGGCAGCACAGCTAAAGGTTTGTTTGAGCGGCGCCCTCTACTGTACAGGCATAAATATGCATTTCCTTCAGCCTGAGGCTTATTCATTTCACTTTTAGTGTGAAAGGGCCTTTACATTTGCCAAAAATTAAAAAACAAACAAGCAAGCCCAGTGCAGGTGAGAAAAAGAAACGCAAAGTAATGTAACATATTACTTTTCATAAAAAGTAACCAAGTAACGCAATTAGTTACTTTTTTTAAGGGAGTAACGCAATATTGTAATGCATTACTTTTAAAAGTAACACTTGTTGTTAGTGACATCGGCACTGTAACAGCACTGCGCCTCAAGCCATCAGATTCACCCGCGCAGAACAGCGGAGCCGAAGCACAACTCACGTAATTACCGAATCAAAAACTAACTTCTAGTGTTATGCTTCCACCGTCTACAGAGTTTTATAGCTTTAAAATCACCGAGGCATTTTCAAGACACTCTCAGAAGCAGTTGTGGCATCTCTGTTGGCAAGCTCAGTGGTTCTTATCAAATGGCACCCTGCTGATGAATGAGCTGTTCAATCAAACCATTGGACTCTGAGTTAATGTCAGGTCTATCCATCAAGTCTGTGCATATGTGTGGTAGTGTGAGCATCCGAAGATGTATCGCACTGTCTGGTGATCTGAGCGTCTGCAGACAGGTGTGAAAGTGCTGATAGGTTTTCAAAACACTGATTCTTTGTGGAAAAGTTAATGCTTAGATATTTCATTACTTCTGTTCTTTGCCAGGAAATGAGGCATGCCAGACTTAGGCATGGTAGAGCAATGTTTGCTGAACCTCTCGTCAGGAACACTGTGATATATATTATATATTAGAGCTGCAACTAACGATTATTTTTATTCAGGTTTTTTTTTTTTAAATTAATCTAGTGATCTTTTTTTACGTGAGAAGTTAGAACTAATTTAGCGGTTCATTGAGGTGTAGAAACACTGGGACATGCCATTATGTAATAATACGATTTGATTTTGATTAAAAATAAGCCACTTATGTGTGCTCGTGCAGTGGTAGACATTTGAACTTCAAAATGAAGAGTGTCAAAGACTTTCTATACAGTCTTAAAAGGAACTTTGATAGTGTTCAAGCCATTGAACAAACGTCTCCTGAACCATGTATTTTTCCTCTTGCGCTGTCTGTAATGCAGGGAGTCTTGTGATTGGTTGTCAAGCCAGTCAATCACAATTTAGCAGCCTCATCTCTGATTGACTGGAATTTTGGCTCATTGTAATGCTGGTTTGTGTTGAGCGGGCGAGCAGTCGGCGCTTAGCGAGCGCGAGCAACTGACACCTTGGACGTGCGAAAGAGAACGTCCGCGCACATCCAAATATACTTCTTTGAAATGCAAAACTGATTTTTGCAGTATTCCAATACTTTTGGTAATCGTGGTCTAGGTTTTTGTGATAGAATGGAACTTTTTCCGTTTCCTATATATATATATATAAAATCATATTCCATAAACCCCAGGCATCCTACCTTTCGTCTGAAGACGGAGAAGGCCAGTCCGCAGGCTTTGCATGCCAGGCCTGCGCTTCCTGAGGTGGTGCTGCTGGGTGGGTAGGTGGAGTAACCAGCACTTGGGGCGAAGCGGAACGGCCCGGCTCCGGCTCCAAAGCCCGGCTGCTGGGTGCGGACCGCCCCTGTGCCCATCACCTCGTTCAGCAGCCCGCAACATGATGCCCACATGGAGGAGGCCCCCGCCTGGAGAACAACGACATGTTCAGTGTGTGTTATGATAAAGCAATGGCAAAAACGTTCCTGTACTTTACCACATGCAGAGGGCAGATTTGTGTGCCAAAATTCCGCTTTGCATCACAGGAATAAATAACATTTTTAAATATATTAAAATATAAAACAGTTATTTTAAATTGTAATAATATTTCACAATATTACTGTTTTTACTGCGTTTTTGATCAAATAAATGCAGCCTTTTTCGATCGGTAGAGTATGCTTTACTGATCTTCACGTTATGTAACTTGCATATCGTAAACAACTGAATCCACTCAACCTCAACACTTATAAACTCTGCTAGTAATCATCTGAAACTACTCAACGCTTTGCAGTCCTTAAGTGAATCCTCAAGGAACATGATACAGTGTAAATGGCTGTTAGGGCAAGACAAGGTCCGGCTAATTCTAGCGCACATTAAGAGTGTTAAAACGGTGTTGGCAGAGCAAAACGCCAGTACGAGCTAAACAGCTGAGATTAATGGATGTCTCTCAGGTTTCAGCCAAATGCATGTGCAAACCAAACAATGCTTTCATGAGAATCATAAAAAGCAGACATTATCAGGAGTATTCTTACTCTCCAAAGGTCTAATGGACTGGGGTTTCTAAGAGCTTTCGTTTACTTAAGGTGTAAATTTAGAAGATGTTCGTTTCACTCGGCTGGATGTGTCATGATACCACTGACATACGGTCTGGACCACTTTGCAGATTTTTCTGGCCCACTTAGAGAAAACGATGTTCTGATTGAACGTAAAGCAACCAACGAGTTATTTTTGTTTTTTGTTAATCTGGAATAGATTGTACCACAATAATAATTGATCTCAATAAAGCAACTCCCTACTAATGGTTGAACAGAAAACTACAGTACACCAGATAATGAATCAGGGTAAGACAAAACATGTTTTGAAAGAAGGATTGATGGAGACTCATTATTTTAAATTTACATTTTGAACAAAAAAAAGTTACATAGTGCACCTTTAAAAAAAGTTGCGTAAAGTCTGCCAATCAGATTCGTGCTTAGCCAAGGAGTGGACAGTAAATCATAATAAACTCAAAATAAACATAAAATCCTTTAAAAGGCAACAATATCCATTGTTGCATTCATGCATTCAAATGCACAGCTTTCATCAGCGCCAGTGACCCAACATGGCGTGATGTCTTGTCTCAGAATAACACTCCGGAGGTGGGGTGGGGGTGAAAGAATGCATCTTCTGTTTAAGAGCAGGAGAATCAATGAGCTGAAATGAGCATACATGCATCCTATGGTGCAGAGAGAGAGACAGAGAGCGAGATGGGCTGTTCTGTGTTTGACTTATCAGTGTTGGTTGAGCGGCTGGAATCTGTTCTTGCTCTTACACAGTGCAAAGCAGGTTAAGTCAGGCGGAGCTCTCAGTTTGGCCCTTGGCTTTTGTTGTTTATACACTTATATAACGCAGACTAACACTGCTGTGTCTGTAGCACACAACAATTAGATATTAGTGCTGATTTCTCTTATGTAGAAAGACAACACTACACGAAATAAAATTAATATAAAAAATAAAACTTACAATTTAATAGAAAATTTTAAATAAATAAATAATAATTATATATATATATATATATATATATACCAAACGTGAGTGCTACAGAGGGCTGGTAAAAAAGCAAAAGGGCTGGTTGATTTTTCAACACTTCTCTAAAATTTTCATGCTGATAATAAATATATAATAGAATATACATAAATCCACTACCACTCAAAAGTTTGGGGTTGGTAAGATATTTTAATGCGTTTGAAAGAAGTCTCTTATGCTCATCAAGACTGCATTTGTTGGACCAAAAATACTTTAAAAACAGTAATATAGTAAAAATATTATTACATTAAAAAAAATATATTTTAACATATTTTATAATGTTATTTATTACTGTGATGGCAAAGCTAAATTTTCAGAGTCACGTGAGCCTTCATAAATCATTCTAATATGCCGATTTGCTTCTCAAGAAACTTATTATCTTATTATTTTCAATGTTAAAAACATTTGAGTTGCTTAATATTTTGTGGAAAACATGATATATTTTGTGAGGATTCTTTTGATGAACAGAAAGTTCAAGAGAACAGCATTGTTTGAAATACAACTTGTTTGTAACAATAAATAAATGTCAATGTAATGAGCCTTAGCTCATAATATAAGTATTATCTTTAAAAAATACTAACTTAATAGTGTAAAAAAATACGAAAAACTTTCACCACATTTACCACAGTTACCAAAGTTTATGCAAAATATTTTATATATATATATATGTTATTATATATATATATTGTATGTTATTATATTATATATATAAGCCTGTTCAAGAAGCACAACCCTTTAAATTGAAGTCTGTTCTGGCAGTTCACTTATACTTCCTGTTATTTATCATATTATAAATGATGTTGGCTGTTCATGAGGTGCATCCTGGGTATGAGTGGAGTCCCTCTGGCAGTGCACTCAGTATTTGAACAGTATGGCAGTTAGCGTGATCTCCGTGTTGCGTAACATAAGGTCAGGGCATGAAGCCGCTGCTCGTGCTCCAGTCTGGCTGAGAGCCGGTGCCGCAGCTTCCCCCTGTCACTTCAATTAAAACCCCGTGAGCTCAGCAAGGCGCCCACGTCCATCACAAAACCACTGAGAGAAGAACACGGCAGCCTCTACAACCAAGAGATTGTATTTTTATGTATTTATGCATTTGTTACACATTGCAGTTCTTTATGAAGCTTGTATGTATAACAGAATATGAAGTAATGTATGATTTTTAAACTTTGCAATGCATTTTATATTTTCATTAATTGCACAATTTAATTAATTGTTATAATGTATTATAACTTACAGTTATACCTATGATATGATTTATTTAATGATTTCTACATATATATTATGTAGTATTAGGGATTTTTCCGTTTTTTCCGATTAATTTGAATTTAATGTGTTGCAACGATTTTATTATTTTAAAATCGAGAAATTGAGATGTTGAATTAAAATGTTCGCAAACGTTACAATTGACCCTTCGCAAACAGTTTGATTGACAGGAGATCTGACCAATCATAACTCAGAATCCGCCATTTTGTCTGACAAAGCAGTCAGGGGAGTTAGTAGATTAACGTTGGTGAACTTGAACTTGAAAAATTGTGTGTACTCACTTGAAACAACATTCCTTCTGATGTTCATTCATGTTTATTTGATGCTTTAAATGAACTAGTGTGAAGAGATGATCGCTTCACGAGCCGCTTGAAGGAGCTACAGCGATCTGTCACGACACATTAAAGACACACTAGACACTATTTATTGTTTAAACTTCCTTAAATTACGATATATTAAATATGAAACTGTTTCATATGTCTGTCGACGCGTTGTTAGTGTGCGTTGAATGCTGTTTCATGGGTGAGATGATGCAAAAAACACGTGACACGAGTGCAACAGCCAAACTCATCTGATAAACACAAAAATAATAGGAAAAATAGCACAAAAACATGTAAAGCATTTACTACTGTATGTTTGATATTTCATGTTTGCATGATGGTGAAAGGCTGAAAGGTGCTGCTATTTTCTGTTTTTACAAAGCATTTACTGTTAATAGTCTATTACTGATGTATTACTGTTTGGCTTTTTTATTTTATATTATTTCTGGTTATACAGTATATGTTTAAGATAAGTTTGTACAGTTTTTTTACCTTCATATTTCATGCATATTTTCTGGGAGAATATTTAACCAAGTAATTTACATTATATTTACACCATGTTGATCACTTCAGGTGTGTGGCACTTGAAATATATATATATATATTTTTTTTTTAAAACAGATTGTTAAAAGAATGTTACTTGAATCATATTGTTTACATTTTTAAGCCAACTAATTAAACATTAAAAAAAATCTAAATCGTGAATCGGTCAATCGTTCTGAAAAAAAAAAAAAAAAAAAAAAAAAAAAAAAAAATCGAGATTTACAGTACACCAGCCCTTATATATATATATATAACAAATTAATTTATATTCAATAATATTATTGATTTGACTGCACTGACACTATGAGAACTGAACTGAGTTGGAAGATGACATCACTATTTTCTGTAAATTCTGAAATTAACTGAAATGAAATGAACTGACTTAATAATTTATATATTATCAATTAAAAAAATTATTTCATTGACGAAATTAACTAATTTAATAATTAATGACTTCTTTTAGAGCTGCTGTAGCCGAAATAAACTGTGTTTTCACCATTGAATCACTTTCCTGTTGTCACTGTAAAAGCTGCTTTGAAACACTCTGTTTTGTATAAAGTGCTATATAAGCTGACTTGACTTTCCATAAAAAGTAACTAAGTAATGCAATTAGTAACTTTTTCAGGGAGTACAACAATATACTGAAATATATCTTTTAAAAGTAACTTTCCCCAACACTGGTTGTAAGTGTATTAAAAAGAATACCTTCATAATGCATTATATACAGGCTTCAAGAGGAAGTTACAGAAATTACTGAGCAAGTAGAAGGAAAAATACCCACATCTACTTCCCAGTGTTTGTTTATATAACATATATGTGTGTGTGCACATCTCATCCATACATCTGACCGAGCATTGGTTTGGTAGTTTCTGACAGTCTGGAGGATTTCAGCAATTCAGTCCTCTTTTTTTTTTAGAGTTCAGATGACCTATTCTCTCACGTCAGTACGAGTGCTTGGAGAGCTCTGTGTCCTTCAAGGAAAACAGAGCGTTACAGTTCCCCTAAGTCAAGATTCGCTGCACTGGGACTCATTTGAAAGCGAATCTTTTTGTAAATGCTTATTTTTAATTGATGAGCACACTGGACTCCAGAGAGACCGAATTCAGAGTAATATCTCCAGCGCTCATGATATAATACATGCAGAAACTTATAACTGCATTAATCACTGGGAATAATACAAGGCACTTTCCACTGACTTGAGCCTGATGTTTCTTAACCCCTTATTGCTGCATAGCAGCTACCACCCGTGATACAAAGAGACCTTAGGAATGCCAAGGAGCTCGAAACAATGAATCAGCACTTCTGATTCACAATGGAATAAAGCAAATTCCTTGTCTCTCCTCTCACCTGCAGCGACGATTTCTATAAAGCTCAGGAAGAGCTATGGAGAAATGAAATCGCTCCTACTGACAGAGATGCATGACTTCTAATGACTTCTGAGTCTGACTAATGAGCATCGCATGAGAGTGCATAATTAATCACACCAGCAGATATGGGACTGAGCAGCTTTGAACATGTTGTTGGTTTAAGAAATGTTTCTTGAAGGAATAATTTATCCATAAACGAGTCAAGCCAAAAACAGTGACTAAAAACATCATAAAACTGATCTATATTACACAGTTTATATTTTTATAAATGTTTTATAGTTCTATCATGGTCCTTTTTGGAGCTCATCAGGGCATTTATTAACTAGAGTGTTATTTTAATAGAACAGTAGTATAAGAGTAGCATTGAGTTTTTATTAATATTTTGGATTTATATATTTTCCATTTTCATTTTAGTTCAAGTTTTACTAATTTTGTTGTGTGTTTCTGTCATTTTTTATTGTTTCTTTTTTTTAAAAGTCTATTTTTGTTTTTTATAAATTTTTATTTTAGTTAAACTATATTAAAATGAAAAAATGTTGCCTTACTAGCTGAAATAAAAAAGTACGTTTTATACATTTATTTTATTTTATTTTAATTAATGTTTATATATTTTTTTAATGGTTTTAGTGTCCGTTTTAATGAACTATAATAACCCCGATTCACCATAAACATTCCTTAATTGGAAAAGGGCTGCGTGAAGATTCTTCAAAATATTTCTGCAGGAGGGTGAGTAAATAATGACATTTTTGGATGAACAATCCTTTTAAAAGCAGTGTAGGAACCTCGCTGGGAGTCATTAACAATACAGTATTTAAACAACGGTATAAAGACAAATGTTTTTTATTAAATGTAAATTTAGAACAATCTTCAGAAAAATCTTCATCAGTAGATGATTTTTACAAACTTTATTACAAAATGATTGGCATTTCCAATAATGCTCTTCTGGTGGAGATATGCCATTTCATTTCCACTGCTTTTTAATATGAAACAGATGAAGGCAGATTATCTCCATCTGAAATTTCTCCAGACTTTTGTTTAACTCCTTCTAGAGTCCTAAAAATAATGACTTCAGCTGTAATGTCGACCAGATACCAATATATGCCTTATATGTACAAAATCGGGGTTAAAAACTACATTAATTAAAAACAAACAAACAATACTTCTGCCATATATCTGATCTGAAACGCTTTCTCACTCGAATTAAGAAAGAACAATGTAACTGAAGGGTAGATAGCCACAGAAAAAGCTTTCTTTCGGAAGACAGTTTGTCCTTTTGCTTCCGTGTCACTACACACAGTGTCATTATGGAAACCACAGGGAGAAAAAAGGCCAGTGGTGCTCTTATGAATGAGAGGAATTATTCATAAACCTGAATTATCTAACATGTGATTAACCCTCTAATTATACCCACTCACACTTTGCATCATGGCTGCTCCCCGAAGAAGTGAGGTCAACACCAAGTTAAAAAAACCCGCCTCTCACTTTGAATGGAATTGATTTGAAAGCATTTAGTCATTGTCTGCCAAACATAAGATCCTTGCTGACAAAAATCGCATCACTGTCACCCGATCGAACAAGCAAATTACATTATATCAGCAAATTCCCACTATTAAAAACCACTATTTTAAATTAAAGTAACAAAACTTTCTATCACATCTCTGATCATAATTTATTATTTCGACATTATATCTATCATGTCATCATTTATCCTCAAGTAACTTTTCTCGTCAAATCGCAACAATCATAAATCACACACACCATCATTATTATCACAATCTTCCCTCTTTGTTACTACTTTTCCGACATCATAATCACCATGCCATTTTTCAATTTTGAGTTTTAATAGGAGGAATCATCTTTCTGAGCAGTAATAAAATAATCAATAATCACAATTAAAATAGCCATTTTCACACTTTTCCCCCCACTGTTTTACATCCTAACCATGTGATTCTTCATTTGTGACGTTTATGTCTATTTATACCCGCCAGGCCAAACATTTTAATCACGATTCTGAAGTCATATATCACAATTCAAAACTGACATTTTAGTCATTACTCTGTGGGCAGCTCCAGCAGACATCACAAACACAACCAAAATCATTTTCATCACAATTCTGATATCATAATCTCTATGCAAAAACGTCAATTTAGTCACGACTGACTGAACTGCTGCTCTAATCATAACAGAATCACTATTTCCGGGAAATCACACTCATAAATGTATGTGCGACGTACATTCATAAAACTGAACACATTCATTTTCATAACTCTTTAATGTCCAAATCACTATGTACATAATTAAATCGAGACATTTTAGTAGGAGAAACGATGAATTCCTGTCCCATTGATATTGGCCTGACAGTTATCACTATTTGTATCACTAATCTGACGTCATATTCACTCTAATAATAATAATAATAATAATGATGTGACGTTTTTAGACACTTCTGGTGTCTCAACTACATGCCGATTTTATATAGTATTTTAGAGTATAGCAATCGTCAAACTAATCACTATTCTGACGTCATAATTACAAGCACGTAATTACATCGCGACATTTCAGTAGGTGAAAACACTTCGGCGTCTGAATTGCTGGTTCATTGGCGGTTATCATCACAAGCGCAATACTTGTATCGCTATTCTGACGTCATAACCACTATGCTATAATTTAATTGTGACGTTTTAGAAGGGGAAATCACTTCTGTCCCTTATGACTGTCTGAGCTCCTTGTCCATTCATATCAGCTCATCCTCTGACTGCTGGCAGAGACTATCCTCCAATCTCATTAGAGAAGTGCTACGATAAACTGGGTTATGATGATCGCTGCTTGTACACTCTGTTCCGAGCGTCCACCGGGCAAATGCACCTGTCCTACAGATATCCACAGTGTCAAATAATAACAAATGCAATGCAGCTGTCAACAAACTAACACTCTTAATGCAAGTGCATGCAAAATAAGGAAGAACACGTGGATGCAACTCTTAAGAAGTCTGACTGTTGACATATCAAACGTCAAATAGCCTACGGAAATGAATTATTGTGTTGCTTCCACGCAGAAGACGAATCTCGTCGATATCAATACGAATCTGACATTTATTTCCTTTCACGTACCTTCATTGCAACTTCCGTCCGTGATAACTGTCGAATTCTAAAGTGATTTTCATTGCAAGGACGATCAGGAACACTCCATTACGTCTTCTCTTTATATCATCCTTGTGTATGTGTAGAAAAGAGGATAACGTAATGGCAAAGCGCGGATCCGCCAATCCCGAAATAGCAGGGGCCGCTGGTATGTATAGCAACCAATCGGCGTTGCGTTTGCCGGCGAGTGGGCGTGTCTTAGCGCCACGCATGTGTGCAGGCGTCAGTTTGATGCAGCGACGCTGTAGTGTGACCGTTAAACTGCTCTCTCAACAGACCTAGTTTGTTAAACGCTGATAACTATGTTCGGTTCTGATTTGCTCACTTCCCTAGCCCTGCTAATTAAACCCCCACCCTCAGTTACATTAACAAACTGTCTAAATATGCGATTTATTTAGTTACTTTTAACAACGCAGTCTGTTGAGGTTCGTCTGGTGCAGCCAAATTAGATTTTTAACAACTTTTTATGATATACTTACGATGTATAAATGAACACATAGGATATATAACATTATATGAATGTATACATGTGACAAATAACTGTAGGCTACTTTTGTTTTTGTCTGTGAAACGTCCGACGCCGACGGAAAGCTCTCGAGCGCTTTGTTGCTA
>CM074289.1:5766869-5964369 GCA_037194245.1 Opsariichthys bidens
ACATCGACCATAAAACGTGAACCTTTAGCAGGCAAATGTGAAAAATCGTTTCACAATTACTGGTCAGAAGTTACTTAGAGCATTCATAACCTCATCTCAAAAATAAACTGCTTTAAAACGTGCTTTTAATTTGATGAGGTTACTTCAATGGTTGATACATATAAGATAAAAGAAATGTTAAGCGTTTTGTGTATTAAAACTTAATAAACTAAAAATGTTCTGTAATTATCATTTAGGCCTAATATTAAAAATAGTAATTCACAGTGTGAATTACAATCACATGTGCTCATATGTTGTGTCTGAATCACCAGAATGACAGTGTATGTTTACAGGAAATTTCACAATACCAAGAAGAGTCACACCAGTCCAGTTTAGTTTTCACAGAACTTTCTGGTTTTCCAGGAACACTTTGACTTGCATGTGAAATTACTTGCGGAAATTCCCTGGTGTCATTAATTTAATACAGATTTGGGTTTCGGGGTCTGTTGTTATTAAGTCCATAAAAGGCCCTAGTATTACCAGCAGAGACCCTTAAAGACTTTCAGAAATGCACCCCAGAGACTGGCCTGGACCATCTGTCAAGTCAAAAAAAAAAAGAATTTTGCAAGAGAGGTCATTGAAAGATGGCCAAACACATGGAACGAATCAACCACAAATGCATTAACCGATGTCTTAAAACACACAGTTTACAAAGTACAGTGAACCTTCGTCAATCATCTGGCGCATCTACACTTCAGACAAGAGGACTGAAACTGCTGTTTCCTGTCACTGTGTGCAGTTAGTTGAACGAATCAAAGGTCATTGACATTTCGAGGGTTATTAAAACCAACAAACTGCTTCAAACTCGCTACAGATGTTTTATTCAACACTACCAGATTGCCAAAAAGACCAGTGCAAAATATCAGGATGAAAAAAATCAATTTTGTACAATAATTATTCGTTTTATGTATTTATAAATGCTAGTACATGAACATGTTACACACACACACAAATTGTAATAATATTTTCACTTAAATCATCTCCATATAAATTATAGCAGTGCATATCCCGGGATGAAAAAAAGAAGCTTTTTTTTTTTTGCAAAATTTTTCCTTCTTATGTTTTTATTTACATACCTTTTATACATAAAGGCATCACTTTATATTAAAAAAATCATTTGTAATATTTTCATTCAAATCACCTTCAAATAAATTCAAGCTGCTGGTAATTTATTTAACTATATGATGCATGAATTATTAAGGGAATTATTAAGGAAATGAATAATTAAGGGGAGAAAAATCGTGCCTCGGTTTACTTCAGAACAAGAATATAATTATTTCAAATTTTGGTATTTTTTTGAAAAGCCATATTTCGATAGATATATCATATTGTTCTATGATTAAGGAGCCATATGAATAAAACAATAATGTACAGCAATATAAGAAGGAGAAGTTACTGAGTATGTTTTTTTTTTTTTTTTAAATAAAAGGATAATGAGAATGCTACATTAGTGAATTAGATATACTGTGCAAAGATCCAGAGACTGCCTGTGAAACCTGCCAGCTGTTGAAATGACTTATGGAGTCTCATTATGAAAGTGCTGTCTGCAAACGCAGAGCACTGTTCTCATTAAGCAAACAGAGACACTGAGAAACCCTCAGTATTGATCACACCAGGATAAGAAATGAAGAGGGAAAGAAAACCTCATCAAAATGAGCTTTTCGTTTTGTACAAGACAGCACCACATACTGGAAAGCATATACTCTCAATGTTTTTGGACATACTATTCTTTGAAGTACCTTAGGACACCAAATGCAGTAAATACCATCATAGACGAGTATGGGAATCGCACAATACCATGGTGTTATCGCCTCAATACTTTTTTGTAAGCGACTCCTACGACTGATTCGTCAAATTAGAAAGTTTAAATACACATCCCAGTGTAACACAGTTCTTAAGTACGGGAAGAAGGAGGCGGGAACCGGCGAACATTCAACGTAATTTTAATTATTAAATAAATAAACAAACAACAAAACGAAAGTAAAATGGCGGCAGTTCCTCACGGAGACTGCCGCCCACACAAACATAATAAAACAACATAAAATCCAGGCCTGGTTCTCTCTCGTCTTTCACTGTAGTCGCTCCTCTTTTATGCTTCCGGAGCTCCTCCGTGAGAGATACGAGACCGGTGCGCCGCGCAGCTGACGCTCATTATCTCTCGCGTCTCCGACCTCGCGCCTTTCCCTCAGGGCACTCGCCCGCCCTGCTCGTCACACCCAAGCTGTGTCCGAAACCGCCAACTCGTTCACTCATTCACTAACCCTTAAATAGTGCATGGCAGTTGAGCGCACTATATCAGCAAAGAGTGAACGAAAACGAGTGAGCGAATTCGGACGCTGACGTTAATAGCATGCGCCAGACAGCGCAGACAATTTCGTCATTAACATTTCCTATACCCATTTAAAATTAGCTGCCTGTCCCTAAAGCAAATAAAAATTCGTCAATACATCTTATTCTAAGACGTAGGTTAAATACACTGTACAACAGTTCACTAACATATGAGAAAAATCGACCAAATTATCATATGATAATAAGTCTAGATATCATGATGTATCATTTCGCTTCAAAATATCTTTACAAAGATGTTCTAATTAATAAAAAATTACACCTACATTTGTAGAAGTTGCCGCTTCCCGTATTGCCGTCCCCCGTATTTATTTTTCTTTCGCGCTCGATCGTCTTATCGCGTTGGATTTTGGGTAACGGCGCTTTAACGAGTGTACATCGAATGTTCACTCAAAATCAGAGAAGATTGTGGGTAAAAGTAGTGAACGAATGTAGGGAATGCAATCGTTCACTCAGAATTCGGACAGCACCACGAAATGGCCGACACCTGATATAGTGGATAGGGAGCGGTTTCGGACACAGCTCCAGTATTTACTGACGTACATGAAATTTGGGAGACAGATTAGAGAAAAATACATCTAAAAAAACAGGATGGATCCAGTTCCTGCCCATAAATAAAGGATCATTTCTGTCATCTCACAAACACAATGATGTCCATTTGTTTACAAACGGTGTTTATTACACATAAGAACAATCATTCATTAGTGTTTATTATAAAACAGAAAGTTAAAGAACATCAAGGTGCTCAAAGCCATTAGGATCGCACCGTTTGCGACATTTATACTAGAACTGAATATTGAACAACAATGAACATTGAAACAGGACAAAAAATGACCAGCCAACTAGAAAAGTCTGCCATGTAAAGTGCAAATCAGATGCGTCTGTAAAGGAAACGCCACCTGTGGAGCAAAGGGCATCATAAAACAACTCAAAAGGTCATATTTACTGTCAAACACTCATGCGTTCGCACACACGCAGCATTAATAATTAATAAAGGAACTCTGGTACATTAAATTTGTTTAAAAATACAAAATATTGACATGAACCAACCAAAATTATTTTATAAAAATACTGAAATCAATTCCACTGTGACCGTACAAACAAGGTTCTTGTGCTGATGAAACACTCTCAGGTGTTTATGTGTCTTATAACGTCACCTCTCATGCTAACTGGATGAGTTTTAAAGAAAAATAATCACGTCGGTCATGTGGCATTGTTAGTCTCTCGGCTGCCTGTGTGTCCTGTTTAATGAGCTCTGGCTAAAGCTACATTTGCATCATAAGCATCCACAGAACAACATCACACACACGCGCACACACTCAAACACATAGACATCAGTCTCTTTTCTAGCCCGCAGGCTCTCCAGCAGCCCTTTTTCTCTCTTCGCTCGCTTCTAATTGAGGCAAATATACCCTGGACAAAAGCTTTCTCGGAGGGGAGCGTTTGACAGTATCTGTCACAAGCAAAACGTAAAAGTTTCACATTAGCTGCCGATGTGGGCGGCAAAGACTGGCTTGTGGTAATGGTTTTACATGTGACACTATCTTATATGTGGTCATTCAGTGTTCGACTATAAGTTTATTATTGCAAACTATAGATTGGCTGGTGCTTTCTGCAGCAACAGGACTAAGAATAAAGATGGTGGGAGTGAGTGTGGAACATGTCTTGATCCTTCTTCCCCCTTTCAAAATCCCACCTCCATGCATCAACTTTACATAACCACTTTGTCTCATGGCACTCAAGTTTGGTTTTGTGGTGAAGGGGCCCTTCGTGTTTTTACAATGTTGATACACTGAACCTCGATTTGGAGTGTAAGAACAATAAAAGAACAATATCAAACCATGAGGAACCAGTGTCCATCACCTTTCACAGAAATGCAGTGTATTTTTCTCTTCTACACTCCAGGGCTCCAGCACCAAATGGTCTTCCAGTTCATCCTCTTCATCCTCCTCAAACACACTGATTTCCTCAGTAGAAGTCTCCAGGCAGTAGCTGCTGCCTTGGCCCTCACTGTATTCGTAGATGGTAGGTAGGCTGCTTCTCATTCCAAAACGTCTGCGTAGTGCGACCAGCAATGGCTGAGGCACAGTAAAGATGTCCACATTGTTACCCAGATCTACCCAGGCTAAATTGGGAAACGTTTTGGGGTCCTTAACCAACTCTATCAGGTCTTTAAGGATAGCTACAGTCAGCCGGTTACCGTTGATGGCGAGTGTGGTGAGTTTGGGTAACACGCCTAAGAATGGTAAAAGAAGCCGCAAGCTCTCATCTTGGAGCTCTGTGAAGCTGATGTCCACTGCTGTCACAGATGAACCATTGTTCTGAAGGTAGTATGCCACACGATGCAAATCGCGGCCAGAGAGAGGGATACCAGACAGATCCACAGCATCATTTGCCAATTTCTTTTTCAGTGTAGTTTTAAGACTGAAAGAAAAGGGGGGAAAACAGCATTAGCATTTCACATTAATTTGTCATGTTTATTATATCGTAATATCATCAGTAATGACTCATGATATAAAAAATATTTATTTAGAGCATACACATGTGATTTTTTTTAGAAAGCATGAAAAGGTGACACGTAGTAGAGATTTAAAGAAAAGGAACCAATAAAACAAAATTCTCGCCTGCCATGGGATTCCTGAGAGAACAGCAAAAAAATCAATTTCCACAAGCATTGGTGGTTCAGTGGTAGAATTCTCGCCTGCCACGCGGGAGGCCCGGGTTCGATTCCCGGCCAATGCAACAGTTCCTTTTAGAGTCGAACAAATTTCACACTTTCTATAACAGGCATGAAGAAACCTCCTGAGACAACAGCAAAAAACTGAACTTCTACAAGCATTGGTGGTTCAGTGGTAGAATTCTCGCCTGCCACGCGGGAGGCCCGGGTTCGATTCCCGGCCAATGCAACAGATACTTTTAGAGGGGAACATAAATCACACTTTCTATAACAGGCATGAAGAAACCTCCTGAGAGAACAGCAAAAAAAAATGAATTTTCACAAGCATTGGTGGTTCAGTGGTAGAATTCTCGCCTGCCACGCGGGAGGCCCGGGTTCGATTCCCGGCCAATGCAACAGTTCCTTTTAGCATAACATAAATCACAGTTTCAAAACCAGGCTTGAGAAATCCTGGTGAGACAACCGCAAAATAAAAAGGCACCGTAGGCACCGTAGGTGGTACAGTGATTGCAAGTTTTTCTTTGATCCTTGGGCAATTCCTCATTGGCATTGCAAAGCTAAATACACATTGCTCCAGGGAGATTGCTCAATATAGCAAAGGAAACTTTTGGTGAAAATATCCTCAACTGCACAGCAAAAGCATAACTTATAACAGTACATGGAATGTGTGCCAGTATGTTGCAGTTGACTTGATCCCCATAAAGCATATTAGTGATTCAAACATTAGTCATCATTCAATCTGTCTCCGCACATTACCTATCCGCATGTCTTCCGCTTTTGCAAAGCCATACCGACATTTGGATTGGACTATTTCTTAGACTCACAAAAAAGGGAAAGAATCAACAAAATTGTATGTATGGATGGATGGATAGGGTTCAATGAGTCATTGTTCTTGCCCAGAGCAGTCACGTTGACAAGCAAGTCAGGGCTGTCAGGATAAATGAGTGCACACACCAAAAAACGGAAAACTGTGGCAACTCAGGCTGACGGAGATGCTTACAATTGTGTGTGGTACTGCTACAGCTACTCCCCCATACACTTGTCTGCAGATGAACAAGTGGACGACACAGCGGCCAGGGGGCATCGGCTTAAGCGAGCAAGGTTATCGATTCCTGAAATTAAGTGTAATTCAGCTTGTCTTCCATATTTATGGATGTCAGACCAATTCTTTTCATTGCATCAACATGAAATATTCTGAATACATGGGTAATAATAAAGACTCTCATGCATGAGAAATGGCTCTTTGTGCATTAACTATGCTTTAAATTAGAGAGATGACAACTGAACAGCAATGCAGTTCCCTTCTTCAATCAGCCTGCAGCACCCCACCCCTCTGCAGCGGGGAAAGTCCATCTGCTTCTCCTCTGCTTGGCATGACAGCATTACATTCAGAGGGGCTTTTGCTGTGACTGCAGGATTTGGACTTCCTACGCCGTGTGCTCTATTGTTCTGAGTTTGGGCTTGTCTGATTGGATTAAGGGCTTTTCTACAGGGGCTGCCTGGCACGCTGCTCACACTTTTCTGCGTAGGAGCCAGAGGTCCAGCCAAACAAAACACACGTCTCAGCCCTTTTCAATAACAACACAGTGTGTTGGTGTTACAGTCGTGAGGAAGGGTGCTGAGAGCTCCTGGAGTTGTTGGAATGGGGGGTGGAATGGATAGGGTAGGTAGCAGACTGCAATCCAGAATTGGCTGCCCATCTGCAAGGTAACATGGAAGTGCTAATTCCAGGATAGACTCAAGATCATGCACCGTTTATCTCAGGGATGTTGTTAACATGGTCTCCTGACATTGGAACGAACCATTTCAGACTGCATTTTGAAAAGTAATGTGGCACGTCTATACACGTTGTTAGATATTTAAACCAAAAACATACCATGGAATTTAGTAATTACAACAATAACCAGGCAAAGAGCATGTTTAACCATTGACAGGCAATCAAAAATAGCTAATTCTGCTACAAAATAAAATGTGAGTAAAAAAAAAAAACAAGTAGCAAAAGCAGTTAAAATATATATCATTAAAAAAAAACACTTCAAGTTTTTCCCACTCAAGTTCCATTTAAAATATCTAAAAATCCAACCTTGCAGGAAATTATGGAATTTGAAAAGTGATTTGGGTCAGCTCAGCAGACAAAACCAATAAATGCACTGATTAAATTAACTGTGGAACAATCTAGAATCCATGGAGGAACTGAACAACCTGCTTAATGAGAGATATACTGGTTCTAATTGCCTCGTACATCCATTCCGCCCTTTGGGATATTGACATGTTTTCAGAGAGAGAGATTACATGACCTATCGAACGCAATCTCAAAAACAGCAAGAGACCACAATGAAGAAAGCATAAAAAGATAGAAGGCCACTACATATGACATCCTTCCAACAGATTTCACCCTGAATAATTACAAGACGTGTTCATTAATTCACCAAATTAATCACATGCATCAATATTTGCAGAGAAAGTCCCCAAAATTCCACAATTCTGACTTTATAACTTCCAATTCTGACTTTATAACGTCCAATTCTGACTTTATATCACAGAATTCTGACTTTATATCACGCAATTATGACTTTATAACTCGCAATTCTGACTTTATAACGTCCAATTCTGACTTTATGTCACAGAATTCTGACTTTATATCACGCAATTATGACTTTATAACGTCCAATTCTGACTTTATAACTTGCAATTATGACTTTATAACTCGCAATTCTGACTTTATAACGTCCAATTCTGACTTTATGTCACAGAATTCTGACTTTATATCACGCAATTATGACTTTATAACGTCCAATTCTGACTTTATAACTTGCAATTATGACTTTATAACTCGCAATTCTGACTTTATAACGTCCAATTCTGACTTTATGTCAAGCAATTCTGACTTTATAATGTCCAATTCTGACTTTATATCACACAATTCTGACTTTATAACTCGCAATTATGACTTTATATCACACAATTCTGACTTTATATCATGCAATTCTGACTTTATATCACGCAATTCTGACTTTATAACGTCCAATTATGACTTTATATCACGCAATTCTGACTTTATAACGTCCAATTCTGACTTTATATCACACAATTCTGACATTAAAACGTCCAATTCTGACTTTATATCACACAATTCTGACTTTATAACATCCAATTCTGACTTTATAACGACCAATTCTGACTTTATAGCTCACAATTCTGACTTTATATCACACAATTCTGACTTTATAACATCCAATTCTGACTTTATAACGACCAATTCTGACTTTATAGCTCACAATTCTGACTTTATATCACGCAATTCTGACGTTATAGCACAAAATTCTGACTTTATAACTCACAATTGAGAGTTTATATCACACAATTGCAAGAAAAAGTCAGTTTTTATTTTATATTCAGTGGCAGTAAAGTTACAGATTAACAGCCCAAGTTTCATTACCACCAAACACATGGTTTAATTTGCTAAAGATCTGTATTGCGTCTTCTATGCCTTAAAATTGGTTGATGTAAGGGTCAAAAAAACATCTTGTGCCTCTTACTGATGAACCATGTGTTCTCTTCTGATGACTTGAGAACTTTTTTCATCATTGGATATTGGACAAATCTAGAGATTATATATCTCTTTTTTTACCCCTAGACTGACCCCCAAACCACATGGTGATTGTAATATGTAATTATTATTTTCCAGTTGCTTGCTAAATGGATGTTTTTCACCTATTTTTTCACCTATAATTTTTTACCCCTAAACTGTGCGAAAAATAAACTGTATCCCTTGATTCTGTCTCAATTCTGTCTCATTTCGGTTTCTTGGCACCCGGGATCGATCTGTTTTTCTTGCTGCATTGCTCAACCTCAAATTCAGTTCTTTCAAATTATAATCAGAGTTGACTAAGCAAACTTGATGTACATGCTGAGTTTTAGTAGCACACATGGACTTAAAATCCATTCAAAAACCTGTCAGGGCAGATCTGCATGCCACCGTAACTGAAAATAACGTTGTCAAAACTCTCTTCAGATGATTTCTCTACCAAGTCCTGACAACATGGCAGGTATGAAGGGCCATTTGCATTAATATAGCTCCATACTGTCACTCTGACATGTGCTCTATAGGAATTCATGTTTCTGAGACTTTATTTAGATTTAAAGACACGGCATGATTTGATGTGCCTCTGCCAAATGGACAGTCTAAGTCATATTTTTTTTAAATTTTCTCTTCTCCATGGGTTCTAAATCTCACTAGGGATGATGCTTGTGGTCATTCTGTGAGCCTTCTGCAGGTTTTCTCTCTGCACTACCACATACACATTTCCCCGGCCATCTTAAACATGAACAGCACAGAACAATGACTTTCCAGTTGGCTAATCCCATTTCAGTACTGGTGGGATAGTCAAGGCTATATATATATATATATATATATATATATATATATATATATATATATGAAGTCGAGTGTAGACAGAGAACGCTGTATAAAAGCACAGCAAAAATCCAGGATGACAGGGCTATATATATAAATATATATACACACACTGTAGTCTTAAGTTTATGTTTCGGTCACAGTTTATCTTAGGATATCCATAACATAAGAGATCATAAGAGGCTCATCTAACAACAGCCCCCATTGCCCTCAATCTCTCAGTCATCCCACCTCTCTCTCGGTGTGTGGCATGTTGAGCTCATGCCAACCTGCTCTGATTAGCCGTCAGAAGGCCACTGCGAGCTTAACAGTGAGTGTCAGACTGAAGTAGTGCCAGTTCTTGGAGCAGCTAATCCTCCTAAACACACATGCCCACACTCAATCAACACAAACACACAATCACATGTGAGATCCCTCTAACAAGAGGAATTTCAGGACATTGGTGCCTCTCCATGAGATTTAATCTAGGCTACGAGAATTTGAGCGGCAGCTCCACCAAATGTGAGGGTGGAAAACACAAGCTAATGTGAGAGGAACGTTAAAGATTAGAGAACAATCTAAATAAAGCAACACCCCCAACTATTTCACATTTAAAAGAAAAAAGTAAGGCCATTAAGATTTTATTATTATTATTATTATTGTGGCATTATTTTTAGACAATTATTGTGGCATTATTTTTTTTAAAAACTTTCCTTAAATTTATATGACTGTAATAGGGAAAAAAATAACGATGATGAATAAAAAGGATTATTATGGAATATAAATAAATCAGGAAAGTAGCAGTTTTTTGTCGTTGTTGTTGCTTTTTCTTTACTATATTAATGAGTGAATATCGCAAAGACATTTCCAGGTCACATTTATCAAAAAATGAAAAGAAAATCAAAAAAATCAAAAGAAAAACAATGCATAAAAAGGCTGTTTTTTTTAGATCCATAAAAATGATTTTGTATTGTGACATTATTTGCACAATTAAACTTATTTTAAAAAAAATATAATTTCTCATAATAAATAAATAAATAAAATGTATATCACAAAAACATTTCTGGGTCACATTTTACCCCAAAATCAAAAAATAAGAATTCATATTTTCTATTAAGAAAAGGAGTATTTTTTTCAAGCTGACTAAACCTATATTTCCATTACCGTAATACTATAACAATGTTGAAATTTTTAAATTAAATTAGCATATATCAGCTCAACCAACTATGCCTAACTTACTAATATGTGAAAAATGTTCCAGATTTAAATGCATATAATAAGAACTCTAGATAAAGCAGAAAAGCTAGATTAGTTAAAAGTTCATAAATGAGATTTAAGCTTGTCAGATCACTTATCAGGCTGATTATTCCTGAAACTCCAAGGAAGACCCATTTCCAGCATAACCGTGGGGTACTTTCAATGGCACTAACATGACAGTAATTTTGATTAAAGGTTTGTCTAATTATACACAAAGATAGGTCCAATTTGAATCGAATTATAACACATACCCTTCCCCATTTTAGACGTGTAGTAGCGTTATATATTTGCAGCCATTGAACGAGCTCCCCTTTGATAAGAGCCCGTGGCAAGGCAAGAGTAATGATAGCAATAATTATAATGAGGATAATAGAACATGATGTGTGATAGCATGTTGCTCCTAAAATGGCTCTCCCTCGTATCTGCAGAAACACTTCAAAAAAGACGCTTCAAAGCTCTGCTAGTGCATCAGTGCCGTGTTTTGCCGAGATCAAGCTCAAACCCTGTTCGCCGCTAATGCTACATGCTTGTATGTATTTGTTAGCATGAGTTTAATATCTGCACCTCCTTTCTTTCTGCCTGTATAAAGCTCTGACAGTTGAATTATTGGAGAGGGCTGTCTGCAAGGAAGTGATGGATTATGTAACAGTAGCATAACGGGCGCCCAGCCAGCAGAGTCATTGCAAAACAGCTAGAGAAACGGCATTAAAATGTATTGCTTCAGAAGGGATGCACCCCAGCTGCTGATAGCTGGTTTGACTTCTACTGTACAGTAGATTGGTGCCGACTGTCTGCTCGGCCTTTTTAATGCGTCAGCCCTCTGGGAATTTGTGTGTCGGCACATTCGCTTGATTTCTGCCAAGGCTACAAACAGTGATGCGATGTTTATGCTAATCAAAGCGTTTGGAGGGCAAACGCATCTTTTCAACATGAGGCAGAGATTTTATGGCCCTTGTTTATATTCATGCTAATACTTATATTTTCTAATGTCTATCAATTATGTCTGTTAATTAGATTTCTATGCCTTGGTAGCCTATGGATGCTTGTTAAATAAAAAAAAATTAAAAAGCTAATTGCGACTTTTTTTCTCGCAGTTCAGACGTTTTTTCTCAGAATTGCGAGATTTAAACTCGCCCTTGCAAGTTATTGCCAGAATTGCGAGTTTTTATCACGCATTTATTTTATCACTTTATATAACGCAATTCTGACTTTTAACACACAATTCTGACTTTATATCACGCAATTCTGACTTTTAACACACAATTCTGACTTTATATCACACAATTCTGACTTTATAGCTCGCAATTCTGACTTTATAACGCACAATTCTGACTTTATAGCTCGCGATTCTGACTTTATAACGCACAATTCTGACTTTATAGCTCGCGATTCTGACTTTATAACGCACAATTCTGACTTTATAGCTCGCAATTCTGACTTTATAACATCCAATTCTGACTTTATAGCTCGCAATTCTGACTTTATAACGCACAATTCTGACTTTATATCACACAATTCTGACTTTATAACGCACAATTCTGACTTTATAGCTCGCGATTCTGACTTTATAACGCACAATTCTGACTTTATAGCTCGCAATTCTGACTTTATAATGCACAATTCTGACTTTATAGCTCGCAATTCTGACTTTATAACGCACAATTCTGACTTTATATCACACAATTCTGACTTTATAGCTCGCGATTCTGACTTTTAACACACAATTCTGACTTTATAGCTCGCAATTCTGACTTTATAACGCACAATTCTGACTTTATATCACGCAATTCTGACATTATAGCTGGCAATTCTGAATTTATAACACACAATTCTGACTTTATATCACGCAATTCTGAATTTATATCACGCAATTCTGAATTTATAACACACAATTCTGACTTTATATCACACAATTCTGACTTTATAGCTCGCAATTCTGACTTTTTAAACGCACAATTCTGACTTTATAGCTCGCAATTCTGAATTTATAACACACAATTCTGACTTTATATCACACAATTCTGACTTTATATCACGCAATTCTGAATTTATAACACACAATTCTGACTTTATATCACACAATTCTGACTTTATAGCTCGCAATTCTGACTTTTTAAACGCACAATTCTGACTTTATAGCTCGCAATTCTGAATTTATAACACACAATTCTGACTTTATAGCTCGCAATTCTGACTTTATATCACACAATTCTGACTTTATAGCTCGCAATTCTGACTTTTTAAACGCACAATTCTGACTTTATATCACGCAATTCTGACATTATAGCTGGCAATTCTGAATTTATAACACACAATTCTGACTTTATATCACGCAATTCTGAATTTATAACACACAATTCTGACATTATAGCTGGAAATTCTGACTTTATAGCTCGCAATTCTGACTTTATAACAGACAATTCTGACTTTATATCTCGCAATTCTGACTGTCACACAATTCTGACTTTATATCACACAATTCTGAATTTATAACACACAATTCTGACTTTATAGCTCGCAATTCTGACTTTATAACGCACAATTCTGACTTTATATCACACAATTCTGACTTTATATCACACAATTCTGACTTTATAGCTCGCAATTCTGACTTTATAACACACAATTCTGACTTTATATCACACAATTCTGACTTTATAGCTCGCAATTCTGACTTTTAACACACAATTCTGACTTTATATCACACAATTCTGACTTTATAGCTCGCAATTCTGACTTTATAACTCTCAATTCTGACTTTATATCACACAATTCTGACTTTATAGCTCGCAATTCTGACTTTATATCACACAATTCTGACTTTATATCACACAATTCTGACTTTATAGCTCGCAATTCTGACTTTATAACGCACAATTCTGACTTTATATCACGCAATTCTGACATTATAGCTGGCAATTCTGAATTTATAACACACAATTCTGACTTTATATCACACAATTCTGACTTTATATCACACAATTCTGACTTTATAGCTCGCAATTCTGACTTTATAACGCACAATTCTGACTTTATATCACACAATTCTGACTTTATATCACACAATTCTGACTTTATAGCTCGCAATTCTGACTTTATAACGCACAATTCTGACTTTATATCACACAATTCTGACTTTATATCACACAATTCTGACTTTATAGCTCGCAATTCTGACTTTATAACTCTCAATTCTGACTTTATATCACACAATTCTGACTTTATAGCTCGCAATTCTGACATTATAGCTGGAAATTCTGACTTTATAGCTCGCAATTCTGACTTTATAACAGACAATTCTGACTTTATATCTCGCAATTCTGACTGTCACACAATTCTGACTTTATATCACACAATTCTGAATTTATAACGCACAATTCTGACTTTATATCACACAATTCTGAATTTATAACGCACAATTCTGAATTTATAACGCACAATTATGACTTTATATCTCACAATTCTGACTTTATATCTCGCAATTCTGACTGTCACACAATTCTGACTTTATAGCTCGCAATTCTGACTTTGTCACACAATTCTGACTTTTAACGCACAATTATGACTTTATATCTCGCAATTCTGACTTTTAATGCACAATTCTGACTTTATATCTCACAATTCTGACTATGTCACACAATTCTGAATTCATAACACACAATTCTGACTTTATAAATCGCAATTCTGACTGTCACACAATTCTGACTTTATAGCTCACAATTCTGAATTTATAACACAATTCTGACATAATAGTTCAAAATTCTGACTTTATATCACGCAATTCTGAATTTATAACACACAATTCTGACTTTATATCGCGCAATTCTGAATTTATAACACACAATTCTGACTTTATATCACGCAATTCTGAATTTATAACACACAATTCTGACATTATAGCTGGAAATTCTGACTTTATAGCTCGCAATTCTGACTTTATAACAGACAATTCTGACTTTATATCTCGCAATTCTGACTGTCACACAATTCTGACTTTATAACTCACAATTGTGTTTGAAGCTTGTTTCTGCCATGAAATTTAAAAAAGGCAATTGCGAGTTTTTTCCTCAGAATTGCGAGAATTTCCTCAGATAAACATTTTGCATTTACCTTTTTTATTTTATTGCAGAAACAAGCTTCCATAGCTTAGATCAGAGTAGTTATCATGTATAGGTATGATATTCATCAACAGCCTTTTTAACCACAGTATCGTTACTTACAAATTTTCTAATTATCACAGAAGTACTGGGATAAAAGTTTAATATATATGTATATGTATAGATACATATACATATATACTGTATATGCTAGCTAAAAATATATTTTTATCACATTAAAACAAAACACACTACTATACTCTATATACTATAATCTATAATAGTCAAACAAAATGCCTGATGACGATGACTGTCTGGTTGAATAAAGTCGGCTTTGGCTCACCCAGTTATTTACAAGTGAAATGTTCTGTACCAAAATGGAGTTCCACGGCCGATTAATCACGGATAAAGCTCAGAGATACCAGCTTAACACTGTTGTCAAGGTAGAGTTCGCAGAATCGCGTATCTGATTGGATTAAATCGAGCGCTGATGTGTAAGTGCAGTAGCTCTACACCTTAACCAGGGCAAAGGGGAAGAGAACAAAGCAGAGTGATAACTTAACGACAGTTAGTTCAATAAAAGCAGGGTGCCCAGAGAGTGAATGGCTGCTTTGGAGAAACGGGAGAGATGAGTCAGACCTGTTGACGACCTTCCTAACCTCGGCTCTCCAGGGCTGTCCAGACACACAGTATGTAGGTCAAATGCATTTAAACACGGCCAACAAGGAGGTCAGGAAGCAGAAACGGAAAAAAATAATACATAAAAAAGATATCAAAAGGGGAGTAAACAGCAGACACATGAGGGTTAGAGTACACAACAAAAAGAATTTATATATATTTTGTCTTGTTTCATCCAGTAAAAATAGATTAAAAAATGCAACTAATCCGCATAAAAATGAAATCATTACAACAAATACTCCAATGATGTATAAATAAAACTTAAATTGATTTATTTTCTATGCATTACAGTAATGAAAATCAGTTTTTATATGGGAATTGGGGAATATCATGACATATGCATATGATAATCAGACATTATCATGGTGTCTCAAAATCCTATTTTAGTACCATTTGATACCATCATGAATTATGATATATTAGAGAGGGATATAATTTAAACATAATACCATATATATACAATATATTCCTCTTTTGGGGGGTATTTTTGTCTCATTTTCCAATAAAAAAAATATCTAAACATTCTCATAAAACCTGATAAATTTCTTCACTTCTCATTAGCAATAAAACACGTCTAAATTAAATTAAAAACAAATGAATCAGCATTAATTAAAAACAATACCACCTAAAATACTAGAATATGTACATAAACGTCTGTTTTAAAAGTTATGAATATGGGATTTTAAAAATGGGAAGTGGTGAAGGAAATGTGTTTGTTATGCGACATAGTCTTCTTCTTCTTCTTAATACTGAAATACTGAGTTTTTGCTGCTTAACATTTTTGTGGAAACAATAATAAAATTTAAATATTTGTGGTTATTTAAAAAAACAAAAAACTAGAAATACTTTTATTCACCAAGGATGCATTAAATTGCCCAAAAGTTTTTTGGGGAGGAACCAAATGACATTAAATTTAAGAATATGCTCCAAACTAAGTATTTTTTGTCTTGTTTTCCAACAAAAATATCGAAACATCCTCAAAACAAGATAAATCTCAGTGGAATGCAAGAATACCACCTCCCTGAGTGCATTTCTTTTACAATCTCAAAGACATCGCAGGGAGTAAATGTCCGCAGGAACATATGGGACACAAAACAGGGATGTGGGATGCAGAACAGATCGAGTGCGGATCTTTCTGCTCGGCAGCAGTGGGTTAAGTCATCTTCAAGATGTGGGCTGAAACGCCAACCCGCTCTCGGGTTGAAGCGTGTACGAATATGCCCTGTAAGCATGCCGGTTACTGTCCGCCAGCAGTGGGCACAGGCATCACAAGCTGAAACCCAAACTGCCTTACATGTGTTCAGCTCAATCTGTCATCTAACGCACCAACCAAAAGAAGCCTGTTTTATAGGCCACCGTGGCCATCCACGGGTCATCATTTGGGTCAGACTCGCTCTACTGAGAATTCTCTCCTGTCGTGCGATGGGTCATGTATCTTTTACCCTAGCGGCGATCGGCCAACACGCTCCACATAGTGCTTATCAGAATGAGTAGGATGTTAGCTGACAAATATCAACTTCTCGCTGCTTTTAGCGCAAGCGCAAATGCTCCCCCAATAAACTTCGCATCAACACGTCGCAGGGAGATCCTGAAGCAGAGCCGAGACCTCCATACGAGAGGGGATAATTACACAAGGGTTGCTGCTGTCTCATCTTCACCCCTGCTGACTGCTTTATTAAACAGATTCATCATTCCGTTTCGTTTTAGAGGCCGTTATGGCTGAGAGGCGAATGTTTGCCTTGCAGGAACGCTGGGTTGATGAAATAACAACTGCCGCTGTGCTGTTTCGTGCTCTCGCACGAGGGGCTGTTCCAGGAGCTAACAAGAATATGTGGGTGATTAGCCTGAAATCGAGAACAGATTTTAAAAACACTGGCTTCAAGCATAGAGGCAAACCACAGAGACATGATCTGCAATGAGTACAAACAATCAAACAATCAAAACACTTATTTTCATATATATATATATACATATGAAATATATATATATTTCTTACACACCAGTTCTTTCTGGTTCTCGAGTCTGATTGGCTGAGAAGCCATGCGATATTTTAGCAACAACAACACTCCTACTTGGAGCAAGCCCACCGTAATTTTTGCGAATACTTCATGAACATGAGTTTTTTGGCCGAGAACGTAGTTGTTTAGACCTGAAATACGTGACTCATATTTAATCATAGCGCCTATTTTAGAATTTGTTTAGACGTTTTTCGGAGGTGCGAGCTCCGGGCCGGATTTGCCGCTTCACCTTCTAGAAGTTAAACATGAGTTATGATTTATTTTGGGTACAGAAAACGGGCAATCTTTGGTCTTATTAATCCTATTGCTTGTTCCAGATCTATTCGAATTATGCTATGGTAAATTTGATCATTTAATAATAAGGCTGTATTTAATATTAAAGCTGTATCCTCTATGGCACAGCATGTTCGCTACACTCTTCAAGCACATTAAACATTAGCCTTTGTAGACAGTGTTTCTTGAGCAAAGAAAATGCTGTACGTTATTTTTCAAACATCAGATTATTATTTACCTTTGCATTGCAAAGAAGCAAAGATCTCCAAACTGCGTGCGACACTTTCACGATAATGGTGGGGTGGATTTATGAGGTTTGACTGACAGTTTGAGGATCCGATGGAGTTACGAGGTCTTGTCACGAGCTCTTTAAAAGGCTATTGTTTTTAATTTAAATATTATTTTATATAAATATGTTGTATTTGGTTAGGGCGTCCATTAGGGCGTAATATGGATTGAGTGAAAGTTACATTAATACACCATTTATGTATGTATGTATACATAACACACACACACACACATATTAGCTGCATCAATACACAAAATCGTTTTTGTTTAAATATATGTAATTAATTTAATTAATTGTATAATTTGTATTAATTGTATAACATATATATATAATTATTTAAATAATATATCTCATATATTAAATATAACATTAAATATAAATTTAATCATACAATTAAATGTAAAATTATAAAATATTTATAAAAATAAAACTATACAATAAAAGTATTGTATTAATATAATATATGTATATATATATATATAATATTAAAATAAATATATATAAACTACAAATATATATATATATATATATATATATATATATATATAATTCTATGTTAGTTTTGTCATGACAACTCTCGGAGTGTTTGGCATAGTCAACAGTCCTTTTTGGAAAAGAACGTTGTGTTCCACTAATAAGTAACTGTTTACTGCTTTGGAACGCCATGAGGGTGAGTAAATAATGACAGAATTTTCATTTTTGGATGAACTTTCCCTTTCACTATGGTTCTAAATGCATTTGGCACAAATGCAGTTTTTCTCAGCTTTCTTGCGCTCTTTCTCTACTCAAGTCTCTCTGATGCTCTTTGTCTTTCAGGTTTTCCCCTCCGGCCGCCTAACCTCTCTCTTTAAAGCTTTTCTGGGAGACACATGAGAAAAAAAATCAATGTGGTTTAAAGGAGCCTGGAAGCTCTCCTAAAGAATATTAGAAAGAGGAAAGAAAGATGGGACGTCTTTAGAAGCCGAGAGCATGAGCACCACAGCATCTCTCCTCTCCTCTTGTTCCCTTTAAATAGAACAACGGTCGGCCTGACAATATCTTCACACTCTAACAGGCGTCTTGTTTCGCTAAAGCATTCAATCCTTTCCCCACGACCACCTCCGAGGCTGTGACATGAAACACGGAAGAGGCATTTCTGTTGATTAGGCTTTCATAACAGCGACTGAAAGAGCAGAGGTTCATGAATTACGTGAGCGATGGAGATGATGGCTTGTTATTGTTTGGGCTTCTTTAGAGATGAGATGGTGATAAAACAAGGAGCAGAGGAACTAAATTGCAGCTGTGGAAATCTCCCAAACTGGGTTAATTGCTCTGGGATGGGGAGAGAACATGGATATCATTAAAAAGGCTTTTCCTTTCATTATGACTTTCTCACCATACCTGCCCAACGCCCAGAGGGAAAAATGTTCGCTGTGTTTCGTATGCTGCTTGGTGTGAAATCATGACATCTGACAGAGGAACTCATCTGAGAGAAACATTCATCTAAGTTTCCCTTGTCCGTATTTGACACAGAGGAAAAACGCCAGTCATAAGGGATGATGCCAAGAGTCGTAGCAATGAAAAATGTCTACCGTCTCTTGATTCAGAAGTGACAGGTGCCTCGAGGGTAACAACATCTGCACTTTTACATGATGGAATGTGTCGAGATCAGTATATAAGAACTGCCGTAGTTTCTCGCAGTTCAATTGGTAGATCATAGCGCTAGCAACATCAATGTTGTGGGTTCAAACTCCCAGGGACTGTTTAAAATTTCAGTGTGATTTTTTGTTGTTGTTGTTGTTGTTGTTGAAAGAAGTTGATAATTTTACTCAAAAGTGATCGTAGAGGCACATAGTAAACTGTGCTAACGTTTAATATAATTAATTGGTTTGAGTAGGGCAAACTCAAATTAAACAAATTAGGTCATTATGAGACTTTCACAAAACTGACACATTTGAAGAAATCTGAATTGTTTCATTGTTTTGAGTTTTATGAACTTTAATTTAGACAAACTTAAATTTACCTGAAACTGGGCTGGGATTTCGACTTCCCAGCATGCTTAACATATCGAAAGGGACTGTATTAATTGTATAACATATTATTTAAATAATATATCTCATATATTAAATATAACATTAAATATAAATTTAATCATACAATTAAATGTAAAAAATAAAACTATACAATAAAAAGTATTGTATTAATATAATATATATATATATATATATATATATAATATTAAAATAAATATACATAAACTTTTGTTTAATTTGAGTTTGCCCTACTCAAACCAATTAATTGAAAGGGACTGTAAATGCTGTTTAATATACTTGCAAGGATTTAAACATTGTTGGAAACATTTGGGATAATGTCAACAAAATACATAATACTGTGCTAGTGGTTTTTGGATATTTTAATGCAAAAATCGTACATATTTTGCCTTTAAAAGAACCTAAACATGAGAAATTCTGTCACAATTTACTCACCCTCGCCATCAAAATCTTTAGCAGAACACATAACTAATTAGACACAAAAGTAGGTACTTTAAACAATGTCTCAGGGATTTATTTTTTTAAATAACATTGGACCAAACGGACATTCATTTTATGAATAAAAAAAAAAAAAAAGCGTGGAAAAAATAACGTCTTTTGTGTTCTGCAGAAAAAGGAAAGTCATCCAGTTTTTTTGGATGGCGAGGTTGAGTAAATGACTACAGAAATGTCATTATTGAACTGTTGTCGATCTGCTCCTTTAAGCAATTGAAGTCGCTCAATATTAACCCAATTAAACTTTCATACCCGTTTAAGCATCTTATGCCGACATCAGGCTAATTTTGTTTCCTTCCACTTGTTTGTATTTCAATCTGTCAGCGCAGAGTTTTCTAAGCCCTGATGTCACTGTGGAGGTGTATCCTAATAAGGGGCAGACAGACAGACGCAAGACTCTTACCAGGCTTGAGACTTCCTCCTGGGCACGTTCTGTCGGCTCCACTTGGAGTGAGGGGTCAGGTGATAGATCAGCTGCCTGCAGATCTTCTCAGAGGACTTGAGAGCATCAGACTCCTGCAAAACAAAGGACGAGAAGTAGCAGGTGATGAAGAGCTATTCTGGGAGACGGCAGCCAGATAAAGCTTCAATTAGAGGGCTTATGGTCACTGACAGCGTAACCCAAAGGAACTTGAATGTTTACCATGTCTGTGGCTATTAAAAGGGTTAAACAGAGGTAAACATTCAAGTAAAGCAGTAAGTGATCATGATTTCGTTTGAAAAGTATCACACAATATGCCACAATAAATTTTATAAAATAAAATTCTGCAATTTGACCATAGTCGAGAGGTGCTGTTAGGTATGACACAACACATAAGCGGCATTCATACTGCCTTAAAGATATCATTTACTCATGTTGTTCCAAACATGTACGGGTTTCTTTCTTCTGCTGAACACAAAAAAGAGATATTTTAAATAATGTTGGTAACCAGTCAATTGATGACAGCCATTAACTCCCATAGTATTACGGAAGTCAATGGCTATCGTGAACTGTTGATTACAAACATTCTTTAAAATATCATCTTCTTGATCAACCGAAGAAAGAAACTCATTCAGTGTTTGAACAACATGAGTGTGAGTAAATGATGACAGAATTTTGATTTTTGGGCGTGAACGATCTCCTTTAAATGCGGCTTTTATAAAATGGAATCAACGTCAGTTTGATAAAAGACATCCTTGTTTAATTAATGAATAAAAGGTTTGGGGTCAGTGAGATTTATTCATATTCTTGAAAGAAGCCTCTTCTGCTCACCAAAGCTGCATTTATTTGATGACAAATACAATACAAACAGTAATACTGTGAAATATTATTACCATTTAAAATAACTGTTTCCTATTTGAATATATTTTAAAGTGTAATTTATTCCTGTGATGGCATCATTACTCCAGTCTTCAGTGTCACATGATCCTTCAGAAATAATTCAATCAATATGCTAATTTGGTGCTCAAGAAACATTTCTTCTTCTTCTCGAAAACTGTTGCGTTTCTTAATAGAGACATTTTTTTCAGGATTAATTGATAGAAACTTCAAAAAAATCATTTGTAATATTATAAATGTCTTTATTGTCACTTTTCATCAATTTAATGCGTCCTAGCTTTTAATTTTTTTCCCCCACAAAAATAATTCTTACTGACACTTGCGTGTGCGATGCGTAAAATAGTGCTGCAGTCTCTTTAATTGATGATGATTTAAATAAATAAAGTAATAATGTATTAGAGTAATACGAATCTAACGAGAACAAAAAACCCTAAAGCGAAACGTCTGGATACATTAATTAAAATTTGGGTGGAAAATACGCTTAATTGCCATTAAAATCTTATCGTAATCGGCTTCATTTTCTTAACGCGTAATATAATTTCTATTTTTTTCACCTCAAGATTATATAAATCAAATTCATTTTGACTTTAAAAACAGCTCATAGTGCTTCAAAAAGTGTACTCTTCCTAAACATGTAACTTAAGACAAAGACGAGAGTTCATTTAAAAGGTCAGCCATTTAGTACCGCTGGGTGAGAGACATTGGGTGTAAAATGATCTCAAGTCCTTTAACTCAACAATGCCTGCAGCCATTCCTGCATCAAAACAGGCTTTGGCTCGCCTCTCCCTATTTAAACGGATTGGCCGGAGCAGAGCAGAGCAAATCTAATCAGCGCTACATCGAGGAGGAAAACACAAAAGACTGGACGAAGCCATCGACTGGGGTCGGCTAGCTAAGAAATGACAGAAACTAAACATGTATTGGTGGCCTTCTAATGGCTATTAAGTCAAAACAAAGACATTTGTTGAATCTCTGACGAATATTAAGTAGGATGCCGGTAGGAGTGAGTGACAGCGATTATCGAACTATTTTTATTGATCTCCCTTAATAAAGATGCCATTGGATGGTGTGCACCGACTCCAGAGGGAGCTTTATTGTCAGAAGGATTTACGTGAACTTTCAATCAGTGACATTAGCTATAGCTCAATACACAACCGCCACAGTTTAATGAAAAACTGTCAATTGCAAGACAGCTAAATGAAAAACAAAAATCTATGTGCTACGCACAAACAAAAGCTCGTTAAAATGCCTTTTCATATTTCCCATGATCCCCATCATGAATAACTGCTGCGATCGAGGATCAGATGACTCCTGGGACTCAAAGCTTCATTAGATGGTGGTGTGCTGAGACACGCAATCAGAAGCTACTTTAAAACTGTTGCTCAATAAGCTACAAGATGTTAAAGCAGACGGACCACTCGTAGAGACAGAGACAGAGAGTCACGCTTTTCAGTCAAAACAGGTTCATGAACAAATTGATTCATTAAAATGAGTTATATTTTCCATAGCTACATATGAGTTAAGTGAGTTTTGAATCAGTAAATAAGACCATTTACATAAACTGTCTGAATAAACGGATTCGTTAAAATGAATCAGACTTCATATGAGTTTAGTGAGATTTCAATCAGTGAATCATTTCTTTTTGATCCGGTTCATGTACACAAACTGTCAAAACAAATTGATTCCTTAAAATTAATTATATTTTCGGTAGCGACGTACAAGCTTAGTGTGTTTTGAATCAGTGAATCATTTTTTTTTTAAAGAATTCATTTACGTAAACTGTCTGAATGAACTGATTCGTTAAAATGAATCAGACTTCAAATGAGTTTAGGGAGTTTTCAACTTCGTTTCGTGTACACAAACTGTACGAACAAATTGATTGATTAAAACGAATCAGATGTTCCATAGCTTAGAATCAGTGAATCGTTAGTTTTTTTATTTAGCTCACGTACACAAACTGTCTGAATAAATTAATTTACTAGAATGAATCAGACTTTCTGACTCTACATACAGTTTCTATACTTTTAGTTACTCCCTAACTCTGATTACAAGTATAAGAAAGTTGAACAGGTTTGGATTTGAGGCATGAGATCTGAATGGCATGAATCCGTTTCTTTGAGGAGCATGGTGGCTTTTCTGAGCTCAAAAAGATGGGATTTTGTCTACCTGCCAGCAGAAAACTGGATGTTTATTAAGTCAGAGAGGAAGAAAAGAAGGAGAGGAAATTGAGAGCCCTTCAATCCTTCGCTCTCGTTTTCTGGGTTTAGATGCTTAGCTCCTCAAGGCTTCCTCCGTAGAGGCGCCTGCTAAGAGTCCAACTGAGAACAAGAAGAAACTTCGCCACAAATCCAGCCTGAACACTTTTTTTTGCAATGTTAAAATCCTCCCACTAATCCCACTGTCCTGTCAGATCTGATTCAAACTTGTTTTTCTCAGCAAACTCAAAGCTAGAAGGTAAATGCTATGCTTGTGATCTATCTATCTATCTATCTATCTATCTATCTATCTATCTATCTATCTATCTATCTATCTATCTATCTATCTATCTATCTATCATTACATCCATCCATCCATCCATCCAACCATCTATCCGTCTATCTATCTATCTATCTGTCTATCTATCTATCTATCTATCTATCTATCTATCTATCTATCTATCTATCTATCTATCTGTCTATCTATCTATCTATCTATCTATCATTACATCCATCTATCCATCCATCCATCCATCCATCCATCCATTCATCCATCTATCTATCTATCTATCTATCGTTCCATCCATCCATCAATCCATCCATCCATCCATCCATCCATCCATCTATCTATCTATCTATCTATCTATCTATCTATCTATCTATCTATCTATCTATCTATCTATCTATCTATCTATCTATCATTATATCCATCTATCCATCCATCCATCCATCCATCCATCCATCTATCATCCATCTATCATCCATCCATCCATCCATCCATCCATCCATCCATCCATCCATCTATCTATCTATCCATCAATCCATCAATCTATCTATCTATCTATCTATCTATCTATCTATCTATCTATCTATCTATCTATCTATCTATCTATCTATCTATCTATCTATCCATCCATCCATCCATCCATCCATCCATCCATCCATCCATCTATCTATCTATCCATCAATCCATCAATCTATCTATCTATCTATCTATCTATCTATCTATCTATCTATCTATCTATCTATCTATCTATCATTATATCTATCTATCCATCCATCCATCCATCCATCCATCCATCCATCCATCCATCCATCTATCTATCTATCCATCAATCCATCAATCTATCTATCTATCTATCTATCTATCTATCTATCTATCAATCCATCAATCTATCTATCTATCTATCTATCTATCTATCTATCTATCTATCTATCTATCTATCTATCTATCTATCTATCTATCTATCCATCCATCCATCCATCCATCCATCCATCCATCCATCCATCCATCCATCTATCCATCTATCCATCAATCCATCAATCCATCAATCTATCTATCTATCTATCTATCTATCTATCTATCTATCTATCTATCTATCATTATATCCATCTATCCATCCATCCATCCATCCATCCATCCATCTATCATCCATCCATCCATCCATCCATCCATCCATCCATCCATCCATCCATCCATCCATCTATCTATCTATCCATCAATCCATCAATCTATCTATCTATCTATCTATCTATCTATCTATCTATCTATCTATCTATCTATCTATCTATCTATCTATCTATCGTTCCATCCATCCATCCATCCATCCATCCAACCTTTCAGGTTAAATATTAGTTACATCAATTTATTTCAATTTCAATTTAGTTCCTTTCATTCATACTTAAATTTAAATGTAATTTGAAATTGGAATTTTGATTCTCAACTAAACAAAAACAGGCTTTCTATACTGACACATTTCTATTATTTCTATTCATGATACTCAATGTGTTGCATCCTAATTCAGTCTAATACAATTGTTTATGCTTGTGATGTGCTGCTGATCTTACTTCAGCGAGCTTCACATTGATTTACTGTCAAAATGGGCAATTTGCAATACGTGACAGGCAATCGAAAACCATCGTCAGAGTCAGCTGTTTAGTCAGTGACCCCTCTTACATTCTTAATTAGTGAGTGACGGTAAGTTACAGTAGGTTACCCAAAATGTTGGCTGGAGATTCTTGTTTCATCAGATATGCAAACTAACTGACAAAGTTTTCTCTGCACTTCTGTTAATATGAGAAATATGCTGCCCAAGTTCATTGGAAAAACATGACTGTGGTGACATTTTTGCTTCTTTCACTTTTTGCGACACTTTCAAAGTCCATCAAGTGCCACTAAAGCATTCGGTTTTATCCAAAACAGATGAATGTGAATCTGGGAGCATTTTATTTTGTTGGCAGATTTAACGTATCGTGGCTGTACAAAATAGCTGAAAGGTTAACAAAAGGTGCTCTATTAAGGTGGAAAATAACATATCACCTACACTTGACCCTACTGAATACATTAACAAAAGCAAATATGAAATAAAAAAATTTTTGCTGAAGCACGAATTTCAGCAAGTATTTGAGCCCTTTTATAGTGACCTACCGAGCATGCAGGAAAGCCATATATATGGAACTGATAATGTGATGCAAATGTCAAAAAGTATTAGTTTTCAAATAATTTTTTTTTGGCTTAGTTCACCCAAAAATGAAAATTCTGTCATCATTTACTCACCCTCATGTTGTTACAAACCCATAAGACATTTGTTCATCTTCACAACACAAATGAAGATCTTTTTGATAAATTCTGTGCCTCCATTGACAGCTACACAACTGACACTTTGAAGCTTCAAAAAGTTCATAAAGAGATCATAAAACTAATTCATATGATTAGAGCGGTTTAGTCCAAATTTTCTGAAGAGACACAATCACTTTTATGATGATGATTATTTAATTTTTAGGCACACATACGTGCAAGACCAATGGGGTTCATTATGTTTAAGTTTCCCACAAGATCCAATGAAGTTTGTTGCAAGAAGCTGATATTTTTTAGGTTTACTGATCAATGTTTAAATGTGAATAAAAGCCTAAACTCAGTATTTTCCTCAAATAAAGCAAGCGTGTCTCAGAAAATGTGGACTCAACCGCTCAATTCACATGGACTAGTCTTATGATCTGTTCATAAACTTTTTGAAACATCCAAGTGTGTAGACTTTCAATGGAGGGACAGAAATCTCTCCGATTTCATTATAAATATCTTCTTTTGTGTTCCGAAGATGAAAGAAAGTCTTGCGAGTTTGGAACGAAATGGAGTAAATTTTCATTTTTGGGTGTACTATCCCTTAATGGTCACAACATATTGACAAAGGAACTGTGCACAAATAAGTATTTATCAATTGATAATATGCTCCTGTATTTATAATTTGTGTGAACAGGAATACACGTCGTATGCCTTTTATCTTGTACAGAATGTATATATCCGTTTTTGGAGTTTGGCAAAAATGTAGGCAGAGGCATGTATTTAGGTTGGAAATATGACAAATATTTATTCAATTTGCCATTCCAAGAAAAGGACAAGCCTTGCCCCTTCAAGTGGATCTATTATTGGAAAGTGCTCCTCTCGATGGCCTTTCTGTCCAATTAAGTCCGAACAGGACTGTGGAATTTCAGCATGAAATGAAAACATCACTGATGGCTCTCTTGAGCAAAATAAAGGTCATTGCCATCTTTCTGTACTTCTCATGCTTTGCAAACTAATTTAGGACAGGGCTGAAGCACCCGAACTCCAGTCCCAGCCATGGGATGACAGCTGCCCGTGGTCTTATCCAGTCTGCGGGGCTGTAGAATTGGCCCGCCAAGCCTCTTACCGCCAGCTAAAAATAACCGCTCTACATATCTGGAGACTGAGTAATGAACGTGTGCACAGGTTTTGGCTCAAGGGATCCAGAGTTTATGTTGATAGCTGAGTCAAACCCTTCGACTAGCCACCTCATGAGTTCGTGTTTACCATCATTAGTGCTGGTGGCTTACCCTCTTTGGACACTGCATGTCTCGGGCCAAACTGAGCAAAAGCTCATGGGAAATTGGATCCACTAGGTTGAGGAAGGCAGCGTTCTTGTAAAGGATGTCGTTGAGAGATGTTCCTTCAAGACCCAGGTCCTGTCGAGAAAGAACAAGAGAGAGCGAGAGAGATTGTTAAGCATGTAGGATTACAAATTCAAGTAAAGGTCACTGATAAACCTCGATATCCAACAACTTAATCCTTTCATCCTACGCCTCCAATCTCCATTCGCGAGATTACGCGAGGGACTTTTTTGAATGACATGGAGATAAAGTAATCTTTCCATCATGTTTACTTCTAGCGCTTTAGAAGAAAGAAACTCTAAATAGTAGCCGAACTGTTTGTTGATCTATTGCTGGACAAGCGCTGCTAACCTTTAAGTCTAGCTTCTTTACGTAAGGCAGAGAAAGTGTGTGCAGACACAGTGACAGCTTATTATCAAGGCTTATCGTAGACAGCTAAAGTGTTTTCCACCGCTGACTGAACAGCCAAGGCAAGCAAGTCTGATACGACCAACTGGGCTAAGAAAAAAAAGCATGTGGGAGAGTCAGGAAATAATTCCCTGAGGACGACGTTTCTTGTTTAATCCACCGGCCTGCACAATTAGTAGGGACAAAGCAAACGTATAGAAGGCGTTATACGAGGGCGAAACACATTTACTGCCTCCGGGCAAATCCCTGCATCGCAAAGCGAGAACTACACCACCCTATGAGTCGATTCAAAGACAGATCCCGCAGAAATTGATGAAGAAACTGGCAGACGGAGGAAAGCTGCTGAGTCCAGGGAAGTGGAAACTCCCTTTGGGTTTCACGCTGATATATTGCGCTTCTTTTTCTCAGGGATTCCCTGACATCTGGAAGCTCTCTATAAAGCATAAGCACGGGTTGTTGCAGTACTTTTCGTACATTAACCTCTAAAATGAATATGATTGCATTGTAATTTACTAAAGCTTTTCCATAAAAGTGTTTAGTAGGATTTCCATTTATTATTTAATGTAATGGCAGAATTGAAATACATGAACAGGATGAAAATAAAAAGCATTGAGAGTTGTTTTATCCTTCTTTTAATATGATTAATAATACAAATCGAGTCCACAATGCATCACAGAATTCATCAAATCCATTCCTAATATTTTCTGATGCGGCTGTGCAGGTGTTTTTCCAATGAAACGATGTCACTTCCTAAAAGATGGTGTCATTTCGCAACCAGCTACTGTTAAAGAAAAAAGAACAAGATATTGAAAGATGGAAACTTAAACAGAAATATTTCAAATGTTTCGCTTAGAGGAAAAAACATGAATATATATTGCCTAGAATATTTCTCAATAATGTTGTCCTTATTGTAAATAAACGTAAAATATAAAATATTAATCTAAAATCTAAAATATTCATATAAAAATAAATCCACTCAAACCAAAGTAATGAAATGATTTTACATTCAGCTCTATATTTAATTGTGAGCAGCGTTATTTTAGTATTATTTATATACTATTATAGTATTTATTAGTATTCGCTTTTTATTATGATATTTGCGTTAGATTTTCAGTTTTCCGTTTAGTTTCATTTCCAAAAACTGCAGTTTTAGTTAACAATAACAACAGACTGTGATAAATATAAACAAATTCATTTGATTACCACCTTTATCCAATATTTTTAGACATACATGATGGAGAAAATAAACTGCAATGACCCAAACAAGATGCCAAAGCAGAGTCATGTGTGCCAGATTAAAGTGCAATCAAAGAGACATTGTAAATTCAACGTTATTATACAACCACGAAATCTGTGTAGCATTGACATCCACTGCATGTGCTCAGTAGAGCATGTAAGCGGGGTTGTATCCTGTCTTTGCTCAATGAGAGTCAACGTTGGAAAATGAATTGCACTCATTAGGGCACAGGAAGAGCTACAGCAGAGATAAGGGATGTTGTTTTTGTCCTCCTCTTGTTCTTTCTCTCACTCTCTCTGGGGCAAAGGAAGCTTTCTGCTCCATCCTTTTGACCCTGAGTTGATTAACATCCAATCCAGTTTTCCCTGAACGGAAAAGCTGCTTTTCACTGCGCAGAAATTAATTTCTTTCAGCAACCTATACAGTCTTAAAAGGTAGCGAGGTTTGCCTTGATGTGACCCCTCTCTCTCCTTCAACAGGGTGTTAAGAGCTTCCAGAGCCGGGGTGAGTGAGACGGCTCCATGTTTGGAAAGCTTTTCGACTGGCTGGGCATCCATGTGACAAAGTGCCATATCTAGAGAGGGCTGAAACTGAGGACTGAAAATGCACTTAAGCGTGACTAAATCTGAACTTTTCATAAAATGATCAAATAATTTGAACAAACTAATAGTTACATGCTATTTTTGTCATTTTATAAGTTTAGTTTTTTAAGAAATATTTATATATGTACTTTTATTTTTCATCATTTAGCAGACGCTTTTATCCAAAGTGACTTACAAGCAAATTGAACCGGCAACCTTCAGATTACAAGCCCGACTCTCTCACCACTAGGCCACGACTACCGCCATGACTTTTAGAAGAAAGGGATCTAAAGGGTTCTTTGGAACCTTTCTGGGATTCCATTATGGGATCACCTAGTATAAATGAATACATTTTCTTTACATTCTTGATTAAGCAGCTCATAAACATACTTTATCACTAGAAAAAATGGAAATAACCTGTTATAATTGAAAGTATTGTGCAATAATTTAATTTAAAACATTTCCTTATAAAGGACTTTTTTGGCATAATGGGTTGTAGCATAAAGAGTTATCAAATATTTATATTTTATTATATTTATTCAGCTTTATTTCAATTAGAGCAAACGAATGTTAGCAATAACAACACTGATTGTGATGAATGTCAAATGCATCAAACAAAAGTTTGGAAATACTGTATATAATATGTGTGTGTGTGTGTATATATCTATACTCACACGCATATTTACAAACTTTTATGTTAGATGCGATTAATTGATTCGACAGCACAAAAATTATCCATCTTTATACAATATATTAAGACATATGATATAGATATATGAAAGTATACTACAGAATTAATGAGTTGTACAATATGGCAAAGCAGAGTCATATTGGGACACACAATTTTAAATTCAAAAGACAATTATAATTTGAACAAACTGTATCACCTACCAACAGGTATCAAAATTTGACACCTCAAATTGTGCCTCAAATCAAATGGATGCAAAAAAAGCCATATCTAGAGACTTGGGGGTAAACAAACACCTACCAACCCCTCAGAACACCTTGGCAACAACATAGAAACGTCATGGCAACCTTAACATCATTTTGCACAGACGAGCACAGAAACTGTGACAATCTAGCTTTATTTTACTGTTTTCAAGTGATCAGATCTCCCATAATTTCATTCTGTTCCAATTATCTTTTTATCCAGATGCCCATAATCCCCTTCCAGATGTACAAACCTAGAAGACATCATTAAAATGAAAAAAAAAAAGACAAAAGAGGCTTTTCTCAGCCCGTTATCCAGCAAGTGCGCCACTGGAGGACCCTCATCTTCAGATTGCATACATTGAGATGTTCCTGTGATTTGAGGACCCTCTTCACAATGACAAGCTACTCAATAAACACAATTCAATGACACAAAATCCTCCATGAAGTCCATACATGCTGATTCTCTCATAAACACTTCAAGGTTGAACTGTGGAGCTCCCATTAGCATAAGCTGGATTAATGCGTCTGCACCACTGGCCTTAGTCTACGCAGATCTGGTACACTATCAGGATAAAATGATGGAATTACGGAGCACGGAGGAGCCTGTCAATCATCAGCTGCAATATCTGAGCACTACACGAAGACCTCAACTGTTCAACAGCTATCAAAACTCTCAGTCGTGTTCAAAAAACATCAAGTGAATGAACAATTTGTGACATCCTGAATATCTTATCTCCAGTTGCTGGAGCCCAGCAATTCCAGTACATGCAAATCAGTATCAGTCCCATTTATGAAGCACTTATGGCAAATCTTGAGCGACTGTGATGCTTTCAGATCAGGTTGTTAAGAAGTTCCCATGCACAGCAAACACTCGACTATTGTCCAACATGATCAAAAATACAAGCACAAATTAATAATCAAGTAATATTCATATTATGTATACTATGCTACGCTGTAAGAAAGAATTGTTAAAAAAGTAAGTAATTGAGTTCATTGAAATTAAAAATTTGCATCAATGAAAGCAATTGGTTTAATCGACAGAAACTCTAAATATTATGTTATCTGAACCACATTTTTTGAAGTTGATTTGACAAAAGAAAAAATATTGTGATACTTTTTTTTTTTTTACAATCTAGCCTATATAAATAGTATACACTTATTATATATTTAACAAAAAGTATTTCTTTCTATTTTATAAAAGGTTCTTTGAGGTATAAAACCATGGTGTTTTATGATACTCATTTAGTACATATCATGCCTTTACCATGGTACTTCCAAAGTACTTTTAAAGGGTTTTATTTCACAATTAAGTTAATTATTATGTTATTATACCCAGATAAATTGTTAAAATGTAAGAATTTTATTAGAAACATTTGAATTTGTATAGAAATCTATGACTTTTCATTGGTATCTGAACAGTTTTAGACGCTGAAATTAAATTTTGAAGACGCGTGTGAGATTATTTTAATGATGATTTTAATATACATCTCATTGCAGTCTATGAGAAACAGTACAACACATTTGAAATTTTTCTTAGGGAAAAAAAACCTGCTGCATCATCATCATCATCAACAACAACAACCTGTAGTTCTGTCTAAAAATTATACAATCTGGTTTATTAATAAATGATATTTTGTACCTTTCTAAGCAGTTTCAACACATCGATGGCTTGTTCCACCTTCTGATCCTTCAGCAGGGTTTGGATCTCCCGAACCCAAGCCACTCTCCGGACATAAGGGCTGGGATTGGATTTGCGCAGCATTCCGGGGAGCTTGTCGGACTTGAGCATCAGAGAACTGAATAAAAACTCTCCTCTTCCTCCACTCCTCTTCTCCACATCCCGCTCATGATGCTGTCGACCCCTACGAAAGACAGTCGCCTGGCTGTCCAAACTACTTTGCCTGGTCAACTTGGATCCCATGTTTCAACTTTCCTATTTCAGTTCCAGTATAAAATAATGCAACGCTATTGTTTCATAAAGCATGTGTAAAGTAAACCTTATAAGATCTCTTTATTGAGCGCACGCTCATAATTGCACTTAAACGGGTTCAGTTGTTCGTGTAGGATCAAATTCATCAAGTAAAATGAATATTCCCCGCACGAAAAGATTAAAATGTCACTTTCTCCGCGTTTCTGTTGCCCCTGTGAACCTCCGCTGTGTTTGTGTTCTTCCAGGCTTCACCACATGCCACGCCCATGTCTCCCTTGCCGTCCAATCAGAGCGCACGATTCCCACATGTGTTTACAGAAGTCATGGCTCCGCCCACTTTCAACAGCCCAGTGTTTATGATGGGAAGCCCGTTCTGTCCTGTCAGCATCTACTGTATAGGTACTGAATTGTGTTTCTTGAAAAATATTTAATAACCATCAATACAACCACAAAACTAATCAGAACAGAAATATTTCTACAAGAAGTACAGTAAAATGATGTAGGCTATCGTTTACATGGTGGTTAGTATGTATATGTAAAAAAAATACCTAGATGTTTATATACATATATATATATATATATGGTCAATTAAATTCAATTCACATTTATTTGTATAGCGCTTTTCACAATTCGCATTATAACAAATATAAACACACAAATGTGTCTAATATGATAAAACAGCATTGCATTACTTGCATTATGACCGGAAATGTCTGCAGCATGATAAAAGATCAACCGCTCTCGAGGCATGTGTTGCGCTTGTCTCTCACTAGCAATCGCTCCAGCAACCTCGTTCCGCTCCAACGGTTTTCAGCCACACCCTGCTTCGAACTACAGTTAATCTTTATTACATTAGCTCATCCATGAATATAATTTCTGCATGAGTCTCATCGGAATCTTTTCCACCAGCTGTAGACGTGAAGACAACACGTCCCATGATTCCGTGAAATCCACACGTCATCAAGCTGTGCCTTTGTTTTGGATAAGCGACCTCTAGAGGCAAAAACTACACGGTGTGTCTTTAAGAGTAATCTGTTATCAGACGTGACAGTGTCAAAGGCTCTGTTTACACCTGACATTAAGATTTGCTTTGGTCAATCGGATCACAAATGTATGGATCTTTCAGTCCATTGGACAAAATAAGCCCGCACAATTTACATGAATGTGCCCAGAGACAACTGAAAAACATACAGATCCAAGTTAACAAACATATATCCAAACCAAACTAGATATCACGTAGGTGACGAGTAGGCAGTCTTTTGTGGCCTGTATTACACCTGTGTTTAGCGTCGTCCATTTGTGATCCAAACACACAAGGTACAAGGTTATGAGAATGCTTATGAGAATTATGTGCTTGGCTAAAGCGATGTCTGTAGATTTAACCTGGGAGAGGGTCTCGAACATTTTCAGAAAGGACTATTCCATAGATTAGGAGCCAAATGTGAGAACAACCAGCGAGTAATGCTTTACAGTAATCTATTCTACAGGTCATGAATGCATGAACTAGCTTTTCTGCATCTGTAACATAACATGTTCTGTAGTTTAGTGATGTTTCTGAGGTGGAAGAAAGATGTTTTTGTATCACTTTAAATATGATTATCGAAAGACAAGTTGCTGTCTAATATAACACACCTGTCTTTAACTGTAGGGGATGAAGTAACAGTATATCCTTCTAGATACAAATTGAGCTTCTGTGTACAAGTGTTTTGGTCCAATAAGAAATACCTAAGAGCCTTATCTGTATTTAATAGAAGAAAATGACTGGCCATATAATATTTTATATCTGTAACACACTCTGTCAACTTTGATAATTTAGAGATTTCTTCTGGTCTATACAAGTACAAGTGAGTATCATCGGGAGTGGAAACTAAAATTCTATGTTTTCTAATAATATTACCAAGAGGCAGCATGTATATTGAAAATAGCAGAGGGCCTAAAACAGACCCTTGTGGCACTCCATAATTTACTAATATTAACTTGGATAATTCTGTGTTTACATAAACAAAATGGTAACGTTCAGATAGGTACGATCTAAAAACTGATATGATTTGATTAGATTTTTCATAGATATCATTTCTTTGCATGAAGGAGCACAACTGATAGGACACATTTTGTAGTATTTTAGACATAAATGGATGATTTGAAATGCCTTAACCTTTAGTACAGAGTTCACAAGCCTCACATGCAGGTGTTGAACGTATAATACAAACCTTATTTTTATTTTGAACGGTAGGATGCAGGTTTGGTTTCAGTTGAGTGTAGGTAAATATACACTTTTTGTTTTCTGTGAATCTATATTGTTTTACAGAAAAAAACTGCTCCAAACAATTTAGTGCTAAATCTGAGTGATAAAGACTGAATTGATTCAGATCATTCTGCTAAGAGCCATTCACATCTGCAAATAGGTTCTCTCTAGTTCTGATCCTAAACAGCCGACAGGAAATACAGACACGTGACTTACTAGCTGCTGAAATGGAAAAGATTCTTGCGTTTGTCTCGTACTATTGATTGGTTCTATTTAACTAGGGCTAAATACTCACACAATACTGAAATTAACTTGGTAAATCGGAGCTAACCAAAGAGATAGTGTCCTAGTAGCCTGTATTTTGATTTTTACATGGTACTTCACAGTATTTCAAAGAATGCTAACAAAAAAAAAAAAAAACAGTATGGGTAGGACTGTCAAGATGCATCCACAAACACATGGTAATATCATGTTATATTTTGTTAGCAGTGTTGGGGATAAACAGTTTGGGATCCTTGACCAGATATGTCGATTGAAAGGCCAGGAGTCAGAAGTGCAATTTAATTTACTGAAGAATAGTTTGCAGTTTCATCAGCAGAAGCAGCTTCAAGTCTCACAGGGAGTTCGTAGGCTGCTCTGCGTACATTCACATTTCCACAACAATTATACTTTAACAGAGTCCACTAGCAGAGTCATTCCTTCAGGTTGAATGATTCGGATTGGCTAAGAAAAATAGACAAAATTAGTAATCTTCGACATATGAACAGATAGTCAGAAGCATATCTCCATCCATCACGATTCTGACGATTGGACCCTGAACTTAGGCACAGGATGTCCTGTTAAGGCATGAAAAGGCATCGGCACATCTCAAACAGAGTGCCAGTTGTCCTCCTGTACCCATAAACAATCTGTGCAGAACACTTAGTGCGCACACAAAGATGATTCACAACTTCTTCAAGGCTGAAGTTGATCTGAGCTCTGTTCTGAACAGGAAACTTTCCCAAAACATACTGATAAGTTGTACTATTCTCTCAGTGAGAGGAACAGACAATATTCATCATTATTTTCAAGTGTTTGAAAATGAAAATGCTTTAACATATGTTGAAGAAGTCATTGAAATAATTTTAATATTTAGAAGGATAAATGTCGATAATAACTTGATAAAAATCGCTCAAAATATGTGTATTGACGCGGCAGTGGATCCCCTTTCAGCAGAAAAACTGGAAAAACTCATTATGGGCTTTTTCACATTGAGCCCATAATGAATACAGACACGTCTAATCAATTCAAAATCTTTGGTTGTCTGGACCCCGGCAATACCGTGTTTTGGCAACGTTGTAGGCCTATAACTTGAACGAATGTTATATGAAGACTGTCCACAACTTTGAGGGTATGTTTTAAAGAACATTCTCTGTTAGCAGGGATTTTGAAAGCCTATTTGTGTTTTTGATGTCTACGTTATGGAGAACATTGTGTCTGAACTTCCTATGGTTAATCATTCACTAGAACTATTCAAATGTAATAGAACGTGAACGGCTTAACCATTCAAAGATTAAATGCGTGACTACAAGTGATAGAGTAACAAAACGTTACCTGTAGTTGCGAAACATTTTCTAGGGTTGTTTTTTCAGTCGGCATGAATTTACCATCAACACAACCTGTGCCCTTTTCGTCAGTATCAGTAAAACAATTATGGATGATTCCACGGGGTGATTTGGTTAAAGTTTGATGTTCATGATAGTTATCCATTGAGAGCCAGAGGTTTACAGCATTGACTCCGTCAGCCTGTGGAAAGGAGGCTCATTCAATAGGAGACTCTACAAGAGGCCTGTGAAGTCTACAGGTAGGTGATACTCCATATACTCAAATCGCAATGTACATCAAATTCATCGGTTGTGAACTTAACTGAATCATCATGAGAGCTTCAACTATTTTCTCACACAAAGCAAAGCCTTTTTATATAAGAAATATTATGCAGCATCCTTCCTGTTGTGTCTTTTATGTTGGAACGCACACTGAACATAGTGATACGTAATTTTTACTCTTTTGTTGCGATTTGTAGGAGGAAATAACACAATCTCTTGCTCTTTTCTCTGTGTGTGAGAAAATTCTAGTCTCTTGTGTGGTGGGTTTAATTTTGTTGGCTGCAGGCACTGCAGGTTTCTCTGAGATGTGCTGCAGTTCGTTCCCACACACAGCACAGTCTGACAGGATTTAATGTGGACGGTAGCAGAGCTTTGAAACTATGAAAAGGCGCTTTTCTGAGGAGGATTTCACTTCATACAAGCCGCTTTTATTCCAAGTTTTCAAATTATGAATGCATGATTTTTTGCTGCCTTTGGCAGGGATACATAAAGCTACATTAAGCAACAACATGTAGAATATGAAAGAGCCAGGATGCATTTTGTAATTCTTTATACAGTACTCTTTTTTTTTTTTTTTTTTTTTTTCCTGAATCAGTGGTTGATTTACACTGGGATCCAAATAAGCATGTGTACAAATGATCAAATGAACAATTCATTACATTTTTAATAGAAAAACTAGATTAGAAACAGAAGCAATGGAGAATCATGATTTTCCTCTGAGGAATACTAACAGCCAACTAACAGAGAACAAGTTATTGCATGCTTTTTGCATGCATAATCATATGCCCTGACTATTTAGCATGAAAGCAGAAAATGTTGTAAGTGTATTCAATCTCCAGCTATAAGATATGCTTTCTTATTGACTTCCTCGTATATGCATATGACAGTGATTACTGTCATACATCTCAGTCTTATCCAAACTGAATAGAAGAAAGTTATTGGTCATCCAATATTTTGTATCTTTAACACACTCTGTCAACAGAGATTTCATCTGGTCAAATAAATATATAGTAAACGAGTATATATAATAAATATATATAGTAATATATTGTAAATGAGTATCATCTGCAAAACATTGGAGGCTAATTCAAAGTTTTCTTATAATATTTTCTTATAATATTACCAAGAGGCAGCATGTATATTGAAAATAGCAGAGGGCCTAAAACAGACCCTTGGAGCACTCCACAAATTACTAATATTAACTTGGATAATTCCCTATTTAAATAAACAAAATGGTAACGGTCAGATAGGTACGATCTAAACCCCACCCTAACGCCTGTCTGTAATACCTGTGCAGTTTTGTAATCGATCTAATCATGATCGTGATCTATAGTGTTAAATGCAGCACTAAGATTAGTATTGAGATACAGCCTTGGTCGGAGTGATTTGTAATATTAACGAGCAGTTTCTGTGCTGTAATGAGCCCTGAATCCTGACTGAAATTTTTCATAGATATATCGATATGACAGTGATCACTGCATTTCTAGTTTATGAATTATGATGTGTTACAAAATGGTTAAAGGGCACTTTTAAGCATAACTTACATTATATAATCATTGATTGCAAAAGTTAATATGACCAGGTCATGGTTATGTGAGAATCCACATGCCACATTTATCTTATCTGTTCTCTGGGACAGTCAGTCCACGGTTGGTTTCATTTAAAACTAAACTGTCAGTTGAAATTCAGTAATTCACATTCAGTTACACTTGATGATGTTTGTCAAATACATAGTTTCAGAACTCTTTAAGGATATGATTGCTTAAAGATATGCAGATATGATCACATAAAAACATAAACAAGCAGTTTTTATACACCAGTAAAAGAGAACTAGACACTTGTTGATGCATGTTGCAGGAAAATGGTGCAGAAGTCTACTGTGCTGGGCCTCGCATTGCTGCTGCTGGCAGCAGTCGGCACGTTTTTGGCCGTATTCTTTTCCGTTCAGGGCAAGAAGGACTCTCCTGAACCCGAAACTGGTTACTTCAAGGCAGCCGTGGCAGCAGATGCTGGGACATGCTCAGAGATCGGCAGGTTTGAGCTCTCTTCTCTTCAAATGCACATTTGCATTTGCATTGCCATCTATGAATCAATCTTGAAGCGGAAATAAAATTAATTCATTATATATATATATATATATATATATATATATATATATGTGTGTGACCCTGGACCACAAAACCAGTCGCAAGGGTATATTTGTATCAATAGCCAACAATACATTGTCAGACCTGCCAACCTTGAAGAATTTTTATTCTTTATTTTTCAACCAAGCCCCCCACCCCCCACCGCCCCACAAAAGAGATGGCCAGATTTTAAAGGAGTCTTACAACATGTTATACTATGCAAAGGTTCAAATAGAGTTTTGACAAAAAAGGTTTTATAAAAAGATAAAACTAACATATTTCAGCCTTTAAATCATTTTTATAAGTCCAAAAAGGCAATTTGATTAATAATTATCTTATCCTTTATTATTTATAGTATTCAGTCCGATTTTTCCTGATGCGTCTGTCATTGCCATGCAAACATGCACCGCGCTCTCCACGACAGAAAATAAATAATTTGATTGCATTTTTAAGACCTTTAAACGCGGATTAAAGACATTTTAATTCTAATTAAGGCCTTATTTTTACATTATGAAATTTAAGACTTGTAAAGTATCCGTAGACTCATTAACTGAGCTTGTCACAGCTAGACTGTTATGATGTCAAGGTCATTTTTAAAGTTCATAAATTCAATTAGGCTAAAAAAATGCAAATAAATAGCCTAACTGTTACCATTATCTTACATTAATCAGCACTAAATCATCTGTCTAAAACCTTCTAGGTTTCATTCCACCTCTTGTCTAAATAACTTAACTTCCCCCAATTAATGGGAATGATGGCGGGTATTATTAGTCAGCCAATTGTCACTATGAACGTTTATCTCCTTATCATCGTTTTATTTTTAACATCATTATATTTCTGGGGGTGAGGAGTATTAGTGTGTGAGAATATTTACGCTACCTGTTGCCCCTTGGTGACACGGTGCAGAACGCATGGACAGCTGGAGGGGAGGCCATCTCTTCCGATTGCTGTCTAAAAATCTTTACTAACTTTTATTAGAGGCAAACATTTTATTCAGTGGAACTAAATCAACCTGACTAGTGCTTCATCAAAAATAATTTAATGTTACACATTTTTGTCACTTTTCTTTTGTAGCATTTGTCAGCAAACTTTTTTTGTCGCAGTTTGATTTAAACTGATCATACCCAGGTTTGCATGCCAAATGCCCCCTCTGTGTGCACTCCAGGGACATCTTGAAGAGAGGCGGTTCTGCTGTAGATTCCACCATCTCTGCTCTGCTGTGCATGGGATTGATGAATGCCCACAGCATGGGCATCGGAGGAGGGCTCTTCTTCACTATTTATGACTCCAAAACAGGTATGCAGTCACCATTACCTGTCTGATTCAACACCAGTCTGCATTGTTTGTGTGTATATTAAGAATTTATGTACATTTTGCCTATACAAAGATCTCATTGATTACTTATACAGTATATACACTACTGTAAACCCCAATGCTCAAAATAATTAATTGGTTTTAGTAGGGCAAACTTAAATTAAACAAATTAGTTCAGTATTTAGAACTTTCTTTTTCTTTTGAGTTCATGAAACTGACACTTAAAGTAATCGGAATTGTTTCAATGTTTTGAGTTCCATGAACTTGATTCGTTTAATTTAAATTTAAAACTTAATTTTACCTGAAATTGGGCTATTTCCCAGCATGCTGTGCCATGGCACTTGAAAGTGAGAGTAAATGGTAAAATTAAGTGTTTTATAATGTTTTTTTTTTGGTGCAAGATTAATATTCAGATGGAAATTCAGTAGTGTTTAATGCTTTGCTATCCTAATTTATGAATGTTTCTGTTGGTTCTTTTTTGGTGGGGAGGGAGGTTACCATCATGGTAACAAGTGAAGAGGTTTAAAGGTTAGATGTATATCGAATGAAAAATATCCCAATCTTTACTCACCCTTAAGCCATCCTAGGTATATGACATTCTTCATTGTGATGAACATTATTGAAAAAATATCAATAAATATCCTGTCGTATCTAAGCTTTATAATAGTAGTGAGTGTGATCAATGAATAAGATTTGATGAAAGTGGTTCCATCCACATCCATGTGTCATAAATATAATCTACATGGCTCCGGAGGATTAATAAACACCTTCGAAGGCAAAGCGATGAAAGAAAAATCCATATTCAACAAGTTATGAAGTAAAATATATACCTTCCGCCAGAGCCCCCTTCCATATTCAAATTATGAAAACGAACTGAACTGCCGTCACATCAGTTAAGCTTTTTCTGTAATTTGAACAGGGAAGACGTTTTGGTGGACGGATGGATGTAGATGGAGATACTTTCTTCAGCTCGTACTTGTTGATCCCGCTCACTGCCATTACAAAGCTCGGATGCGTCAGGACATTTATAAATATATCCCCGATTGTGTTCATCAGAAAGAAGAAATTCATATACACCTAGGATGACTTGAGGGTGAGAAAAGCTTGGGGTAATTTTCATTTGAAAGTAACCTTGAACTAATCCTTTAAATGTTCAATGTTGCTGTATTCTTTTAGCAATAACTATGCAATGCTAATATTATCAAAGCATTGTGTTACCAATTACCATTTGCTGAATTAGCTAGCTATAGCTAGCTAAATTTCCACAACTAAAAATGCCTAAATTGAGATCACATGATATTACAGCAATAATGATCCAATCATAGACACTTAAGCATTTGCCTATTTGAATCTAAACTGTGTGTGTGTGTATATATATATATAATTTATTTATTTTATTTATTTGCAGGAAAAGTCGAAACCATCAATGCACGTGAGACGGCCCCTATAAACGCGACCAGAGACATGTTTGGAAATAGTACAGACCTTTCCCAGAAAGGTATCCATTAACTACATTACATAAACTGGGGAAATCATTAGTGAAACAGGATTCTCATGATGACTGGCCTTGTGATACAGTGCCAGCATGGAAAGATAAGCATCAAAAACTACCAACACAATTTCAACAATCAATAACTCAATAAAAGTATAAAAGGCTCTGCATACAGTTAATGTGAGGCACTGAATTGAGGGAAGCCATAAAACCGTATCTCAGTAGAGTGTGCTCGTGGACATCTGTCATGACATGTCATCAAGTGCATATGGTGACATTTTTTATATAGTCTGGAAATGCTCAGCTTGAATTATTCTTATTTTTCAAGGAAGTCTGTTTAGATACAGCAATGGAATCATGCATGTAAAAATTCATCCACAGGTGGTTTGTCTGTCGCTGTTCCTGGAGAGATTCGGGGGTATGAGATGGCCCATAAACGGCATGGCAAGCTTCCATGGAGAGAGCTGTTTTTACCAAGCATAAAACTGGCCAGGAACGGCTTTCCTGTCGGCAGCGCATTGGCCAGTGCCATTAGATCAAACAGAAATATCATTATGAAAGATAAGACGTTATGGTGAGCACGCATTGATATTTTCAGCCAAGATATTTAACATGCAAAATAACATGCATGTTTTTATTTTTACATATACGGGCGGCAGTGGTTCAGTGGTTCATGTGGGTTGTCTACTAACCAGAAGGTTGGTGGTTCAATCCCCGGTTCCACCTGACCAAGTGTCGAGGTGTCCATGAGTAAGACACCTAACCCCAGTTGCTCCTGACGAGCTGGATGGCGCCTTGTATGGCTTATGCCGCCGTCGGTGTATGAATGTGTGTGTGAATGGGTGAATGTGAGGCAAAAATTGTAAATCGCTTTGGTGGCCATAGGTCTGTGAAAGTGCTATATAAACGCAGTCCATTTACCATGGTGTGATAAGTGATAACTACCTGCTTTATACATTAACATTTTCTGCTGATTGTTTGGTTTCTTAGTTCTGTGTTCTGCGATTCCACTGGAAACATCCTGAAGCAAAATGACACCATCACCTTTACAAAACTGGCAGACACTTACCAGTTCATAGCAGAGAATGGGCCCGATGCGTTCTACAACGGATCGCTCGCTGAGAACCTTGTGAGGGACATCCAAGCTGCAGGTTTTTTTTATTCACACATATGTCTATCCATTATTTGGTATTAATAGCTCATAAAATAATCTGGACCAGTGTTGGGGAACACTGTTTTTTTTTAATAAAAACTATCTCACAGCTCTTTCACACCAAATGTTTGCTTGAATTGGATTATCAAAGGCCAACAGAAAATACATTAGTTAGTACGGCTGCCCTCGACTAAAGATTTTTTTTGGTCGATTAGTAGTCTGTCATTTTAAGCGATTAGTCGACTAATAGCATGCTTATTAATAAATCATATAAATCATAATAAAGAGCCTTTAATGCCTAACATTACACAGCAAATGATTGTAATTTTTCCCGCATTGTATATGGAGAAAAACTGTAATCTAACCTTTCATTTCATGTAATTTTACAGTAAAATGTACCAGTTTTGCAAGTAAAAAGAACAAATCAACTTACAATTTACAGTGAAAAAACATAAACCGACATTCCCAAAATTCCCTGTGTGACACCTCACATTTGTTTTGTTTTTTTAAACTTTAATAATTATGTCTTCTTAGTAATGTACATATGGCTTTTATGTTACATATTATGTTGTTAAATGAATGTTTATTGCATTATTTGAATGTCATGTGTGTTACCATGATGGTGTTTTGAATTTGCGTGTATGACTCACCTTCGATATACAAAGTTCTGTCAAGAAACTCTTGATGCGCAGGCTAATAGGTCCTTTAACTCAACCTACTCATTATCACATCATTATCTATAGGACACAAATGATTGGTCCCTGCTGGGTCAGTAGCCAATGAGCTCGCATGCTCAATCTTCAAATACATGAGTAGAATTTGTTTAGCAGTGCAGCGTGCCTTCTGAAACCCTTCTCCTTCCCCAGCTCCACCTGTACCGATCTGCTGCGAGTAATGCATGTACGTTATATTGTACAGCAGCAGCATGTCTTACTTGCTCACAGCAGCGTCGTGTAACTATTGGCCATAAAAGCAGCAAACTTATCAAAATTGTCATACCCATCTCCGTGCTAAACACTCCCTCCGAGAGTTATCATGACAGAAATATTAATATGTACATCAGTTTTTGGAAAACCTACTTGTGATGAACTTTGCTTCATCATGTGGATTTCTATTTATTTTTTTATTTCTATTCTATTTCCAGTGTTGTAATGGTGGTTGTCAGTATATGTAAAATGTACAAAACAGATTTTCGCAGCAGCATGACCTTGCTAATTTTTTACACAGTGTGCTATGGTAAACCACATTAAGCGTAGAGCTACATCTTTCATTTAAAGTCAGATGTGCTTGACTGGCCATATTATCGTTTTAAAGAAGCAGTCTCTAAGCTTCTGTTGTGGCTGAGGTGTTGTGGTTTATTGATTTACAAATATTTCACTAATTCCTGCAGTGCTGCCAATAGTCAACCCAGGCAGAGGTGCTGAAGGAAGACACACAATTGGTTATTAATGACTAAAGGTTTGATCTCATTAAGTTGCTTAGAATCATGAGTCATACGGGCGTCTGTGTGTTGCAGAAGGGATTATTACTCTGGAGGACTTGAAAGATTACAAGCCCTTGCTGGATGAAAACCCCCCCAGAGCTGCTGTGGGTGAATTCACAATGGTGGCACCAAATGCGCCTGCCAGCGGCCCAGTCCTCACATTGATACTCAACATTCTGAGCGGTAGGTGCAGAGTTTAACCACTGGACAGTCCTGGACAGTTTTTTGCACTTGAAATTGGAACATTTAATGTATAGACTACAATTTAAATAACGGCCTAGACTACGGTGTTTGTTGTTGTTGTTGTATTTACTAAGCATTCATTTGTTCCAATATGGTGGATTTCACTCTAGTGATCGTGATTGTTTTGTGCAATACAAATATCAGTCAGTTTTGAAAGAATATTTCATTTTATTATCATTGAGATTCTATTATAGTTTCTATTAATATTGTTTGAATTCGTTTTTGTTTTTAAAATATGTCTATATAGTTTTTATTTGAGTTCTAGTTTAAATTTTGCCTTGAAAACTAGCTGAAAAAAAAGTTTAAAGGGTTAGTTCACCCAAAAATGAAAATTCTGTCATCATTTACTCCCACTCATGTCATTTCAAACGCATGAGACTTTGGTTCATCTTCAGAGTTTGGTTCAAAAGTTCAGAGAGATTTTAAAAATCGAGCAGTTTAGTCCAAATTTTCTGAAGAGACTTTATATGATGAACAGATTAAATTTAGACTTTTATCCACAGTAAACATTAATCAACAGACATAAACAGAGGCTCAACCGAAGCTGCTTGATGCGCGAGAACAAACCTAATTGGTTCTTCCGGAAGCTCAATCGTGATAGGTAAAACACAAAAATAAACTTCAATAGGTTCTCACACGTCAAGCGAACATTCGTGAGTTTCCGTTTACCACAACTGATGGGTGCGTTGATGAATGCAAGTGAATAAAAGCCTGAATTCAATCTGTTTACCATATTAAGCGATCGTGTCTCTTCAGACACTTTGGACTAAACCGCTCAATTTATATGGATTAGTTTTACGCTCTTTTCATGAACTTTTTGAAGCACCAAAAAACTAATAGGGACAGAAATTTCTCAGATTTCATTCAAAAGATTTTCACGGGTTTGGAACTAAATGACGGTGAGTAAATCATGACAGAATTTTCATTTTTGGGTGAACTAACTAAAGTGTTTTTTTATCATTTCAGTTTCAGTTTTATAGTTTTAACTATTCTAACCCTGCTCACAACTGCAAATTTATGTGTCACAGTGTGACTTTATATCTCACAATGTGAACTATTTTTACTCTGAGGCAGAGACAAGCTTCCGTATAACCAATGTGGACCAGCATGAAAATTCACGCCGGTCTACGTTGGTCTTTTTAGTGGCGAGAGGAAGCAACCAGTTGATACTGATTACACGATGACCATTAGTCAGTCTTTAATGTTCTTAACCGTTTCCTCATGTGGAACGGTGTCAGGGGAGGATGAGGCTTAAGAACTTCCTAACTTTTTTTTGCCATTAGCTATTAAAATCCCTCCACCCTTCACTCCACCATGCCTGTCCTCCTGTCTACCACACCAACACTAACGTGGGCTGTTTGCCACTAATTGGACACAAACCAAGCATGGAAAAATCTATGCAGTCAGCGTGTTCCGACCCTTTCCTTGGGGTTCCACCAGCAGGGGATACTCTGAAGCAGCCTGTCATCTGAGATTCATCAGCTTTGCTTTCTTGCGGCGAACTGGACGTTATCCACGGCTCTGTGTCTCGGTCTTTTACACCCACTCTGTAGCTTTACTGATGAGATATTTAGTCATTAAGTTGCTGCCAGACAGGGCACTGCTGTCGATAAACACTGTTAGCAGTTGTTTTTTTCACAATGCTGCTTTATTTATTCAGAAGTTATGAAACATCTTCCATGCCAAAACTCTCATAATTGTCCAATTATTTCTAACAGATGTGTCTGGCATGAATAGGCGAGACAATTTGAGATGTTTTCAGACAGCAAAATTGGGTCAGTTGTCCAACATTAAAATAATAGTTGACCTAAAAATGAAAATCATCTCATCATTTACTCACTCTCATGTCATTTTATAACCCATTTGGCTCACTTTATTCTGTGGAACATGTAATGAGATGTTTTGAAGAAAGTTCAGCAGAATTGGCTTGAAAGGGGTCCGATCACTCAAAAGGGAGTAATTCTCCAAATCGGTAAGGACTGTTTCTGTACTCCTTGAAATGCCTTGAATGTAGTCTTGAGTTGTCCTCTGGGAACGAACATAATACAGGAGCCCTCATTTAAATATTACTCAAAAAAAAAACATACTCAAAAAATGGGTGAGGCCTGGTTGAGTTAGTAGTGTAATCTGTTGAAACTCGCTGTTATGGATTTTCGAAAAATGCTCGAAGCAGTAGACCAATCACAACACATTTGTCCAGTCGACCAATCAGAGCACAATGCGCTTTTCTAAAGGGGCGTCATAGAGACAGGAACTAAGCAGAGTGTTACTGACAGACTGGGAAGAGAGGTGCTGCAACAATGAAAAATAAGGTGGTTTTTTAACGTTCAGGCATGAAAATGTATTCTAGTAGACCCCGAAAACGGCAAAAAAGGCCATATTAAGTACCCTTTAAGAACCGAAATTGTACATCTTATTTGTGCTTCTGCATATTCAGATACAAGAAACAGTTGTATTTGACTTCATTGATGTCACAATAAATAATATATTGATCATTTCTACAAATAAATCTATCGTCAGGCTTCTGAAGACCTTTCTATGGCAGGCATCTTGACGATTGGCAGTTCCAGCCATTCATATGACAGCAGTTTAACATGGCTGAGTAATCAATGCAGTGAATCTAACTGAGCTCTCATTCTCTTTTCCCAGGTTACAACTTTAGTCCAGACAGTGTCTCCACCACTGAAAATAAAATCCTCACCTATCATCGCATAGTCGAGGCCTTCCGGTTTGCGTATGCAAAGAGGAGCGTCTTGGGGGATCCACAATTTCTCAACATCTCTGATGTAAGTTACGAACAATGTTGTTGATTGTTGATTTTGTGTCATCATTTAGTGGTTTAGTAGTTTGAATTTTATTTTACTTTACCAATTTTACAATTGCTGAAAATCGTTTTTAACAATTTTTGTACTTTACAGTAACGTGACTGTTTTGGATAGGATCGATATTAAGTCGAAATATCTATTTTTAGAACGACGTAATTGATGACTTTTATTTTTGGCTAAACTGTTCATTTTAGTGAATTGTTTAAATCGGTAGAATATCTCTAAACCGCATCCAAAATGCATTATTTAATGTGAATATTCTCACATGTATCTTCAGCAGCTGTTCAGGTCGACACAGATGGTATCGGCATATGTTAGCCTCTCTCGTCGAGATCAAAGCCTTAATTGAAACCGACATGCTGTATCTCACACTAATCACAGAGCATGAAAATAGTGCGCTATTGAACGGCTCATTGTGGGTTCGCCCTTTTGATCAGCTGTTCTTTCAAGCTGTAGATTATTGTGCCGCCAGCAGGGCCGCAATAATGATCTGTGATCCTCTTTCTCTCTGGCAGTTCATCCAGAACATTACCTCGAAGGACTACGCTGACATGATACTTCAGAAGATCACAGATAATACGACTCAGCAAGAGAGCTACTATGAACCCGAGTTCTACCTTCCCAACAATCACGGCACGTCACATGTGTCAGTGATGGCAGAAGATGGCAGCGCCGTCGCCGCCACCAGCACCATCAACCTATAGTGAGCATTTGCCTTTTTTTTGCCTATCAGATGTTTTCTCCAACATATGCAACAAAAGATCCGTCATTAGTTACAGAGTTTACAATTTCAGGGGAATTATCGTATGAATGGCTTACTTAAAGTGCTCCTACTATGCCACCCCATGAGAGGGAGTGTGACTTTCCAGGTTACTCAGGAAGCTCCCATTTTAGGTTCCTAATTTTACAATAGGTTGACATGCATCCAAAGTCAAAAAACACTTTAATTTTCTCATTATATCCATTGCAGCATCAACTCTTTTCTAAGTGTCTGAAAAAGTTCAAGTCTCTGTGATTGGTCTACCTCTTAAAGTACGTGTCGGAAATGAAAAGCCCGTAACCACTTCTGAATTTTGGCTCTGGAGGTGATACAAAGATACGAACTGTAACATTGCCATTGGTTTTACCGTATCAATTTGAGCCCGAGTCCTCATCCTTCAGAAGTGCATACAAAGTGGACTTTGCTATCGCAGTGCAGAAAACAACGTCTTCTCAAGCGTCTTCATGTCAACAATACAAGCCAAACTCTACCAGGCATCAGCTACAACTTATAGCGTTTATAGTAGATGTTGTTCGTGGGCAGCCAATGAAGACCATAGCAATGTTGCAAATTTGTTTGGAAACTACATGGAAGTTTTTTTTTAACTTCTTGTTCTTTTTGCCGATTTTTGGCTTTATTGTTGGTGGATAGTATAGAGTGGAAAGAAAGCAAGGTGGGAGAGAAGAGGGGGGGGGGGGGGGCGGGATCGGGAAAGGTCTGTGAGCCGCAACTCAAACTCAGGTTGCCCGAAGCACAATGGCACTACAGGTCAACATGCTGCCCACAAGGCTATCGGTGCAGACAAGACTTTCTTACTGACGACTCAGTTTAGAATCAGATCTTTACAGCGAAAGACTACAGCTAACCTCTTGCCTCGCTGCCCTATAAGGCAATGACTTTGCAGGCTGCGTTTGTGCATGAAGGTACCTCACGAAACTGATTTCGGACAGACTTCTGAGGCAGCCTAAAGATTAAATGATCTACAACAAAATAGAGAGAGCTTTGGTGATAATTAAGCGATTGCATCTATACCTTCAAAAAGCGATCAGATGAAGGTATCTCAGGAGACAGGAAGTGAAGCTCACATTGGATTTGGATGTGCCTTGTTGTTCCTGCCTTGGAATGTATCCTCTGAAGGCAGCATATTTAGGACACAATAATTATATTTATGGTGCACTTTGATCTTTGAACCTTTGCAGACCTTTTACATTCACAAACAGCTGGGTAATATACAAAAAGCTGGGATAAAAATAATAGCTCATCACTTTTAATATTTGTAAATGGTGTCATGTTCTTTCTCTTCTCCCAGTTTTGGCTCCAAGCTTATGTCGAATTCGACAGGAATTTTATTAAACAACGAGATGGATGACTTCAGTTCTCCCTTGATCACCAACAACTTTGGAGTTCCTCCATCTCCCAACAACTTCATTGTCCCACGTGAGAAAACATGATCACAGCCATTGACAATAGCATGCATACTACTATACTACTCAAACTGTTTAGTTTTGTTTTTTTGCAATATGTATAAAGAATGCCATGCTTTACAGTGATTTTATGGTTACTCCACTTTGCATTGCACTTTACAGTCTTGTCATCATTTCTTAAAATTATCATTGCTGTTTCAAATAATATTTTCACAAATAGTAAGCATTATTTCAAACACAGCCATGAACTTTTCACAAAAGATTTTGTTTTAATTGAGTGGTATCCCTGTTGCTTCTCAGATAAAAGGCCCATGTCTTCTATGTGTCCGGCCATCCTGCTAGACAAAAACAATAAGGTTAAAATGGTAGTTGGAGGCTCTGGAGGAACAAAGATCACCACAGCAGTGGCCCAGGTGCATTTTCATTTTTATTGTAGCTCCGAAAGTTCTGCTGGACATAGTTTAAATCTTCTCAACCTCATGCATAACTGACATCTTCTGCGCAGGTGATTCTAAATGCACTGTTTTTCGAATATGATCTGAAGAAAGCGATAGTAGACCCAAGAATTCATAATCAACTCAGTCCAAACACCACGCAGGGTGAGCCTGACTTTGACAAGGTGAGTGAAGTAATACAGGTGTCATTCAAGGTAAAGTACAACATATATTTCTCAACTTTGCTGTAAACAGTGCTGAGAAGTAACTGATTCTATGTAATCTGGATTATGTAATCAGATTCCAAAAATAAAGTATGTGTAATTTAAAATGTGTATACAGCTCAGAATACACAATTTATTGATTAAATGGTTACAAATTATTCACACTGTAAATTTCATTACATAAGGTCTATATAGCTGGGATGTCCAGTTTTGTGGAATTGCACACTTTTCAGGAGACATTATGGCAAAAACATTATTGTGCAGGATAAACTACATTTCCTATTGACAACAAAGAATTACATAAAACAGACTTGTTTAATAATTTTCAATTTAATTATTTCATTTAACAATCTATTGCTATGTCTTTGGAAACACATTAAAATGTACAAATTCACATAATTTCATATTTACAATATTTATTCATATATGCAAAACTGACTGCATTTGCATGGTAAAGTTTTAGTTTTGCAAACTGGTTGTTTACTCTCCCTCAAAAATGTTCACAAATACACTTTTGTTATAGTTTTTTAGACTTGTTCATGTGACTTCTATTCAGAAATATAACGGGTCTGATTTGTTACCACACGTGGATGAAATTTCACACACAAGTACCAGTTCAGAAGTCTAGAAACGTTCCAATAATGCACACATATTGAGCGTGTGACTGATAAAGGTCCTAGACTGTCATCAACATCCATATTTGTCCATATTTTACATTTTTTTATGATCAACTATTAGCTTTTCATCAGCTCACAAACAACTCTATCACAAACTCCAGTTCGGGAAACCCTGACGTAATGTAATATTTAATGCACTTGATGTTGTTGAAAAAGAAAGGGAATGACCGTGATAAACAAGTAAGAAATCAAAAAGCAGTCAGATTAGACTACCTAAAATGTGTAATCTAATCATTTTTATTAATAATTTTCATAATGTCATTTGTAATCAGTAATGGACTAAAATTAGTAATCTACCCAGCGCTGTAGGTTTGTTTTTGAGTGTAACCACTTATGTGGTTCACATTGTACCCCAAAATGAAATTTTTGAAACACTGAAATTTCTTTCAGTGTTGGACTGAAATACATCCCATATATTTCTTGATATTTTCTTTGAATACACATGTTGTTTTGGCTAAGCACAACCCACTCAACCCACAGGCCATTTTGGAGGGTCTTGCCCAGAAGAACCATGTTACGGAGGTGTTGAAGTCCGCAGGTGCAGTGGTTCAAGCCGTGGTGCGGTACAGTGCTGGCCTCAGTGCTGAGTCAGACCCCCGTAAGGGAGGATATGCAGCTGGGTACTAACATCCGACTCAGCGATTCAAGTCTCCAGGCCAGCTGGAGGCAAATCGAGATGCTACTTCAAGACCGCAAGGACACTTTCCCCCTATGCTGCTCTGGAACAACTCTGTAAAGAATTGTACTGTAAAATAAAGTTAATCTACTGGCAGTTGTGGTTGCCAGTAATGTACTGTTAATTTACAGCCGACTACCGTAAATTTATAGCTGTCCTATTTTAAAGTACGTTAAAACTACATTTGGAAATGAACCCATTTTGTTTGGGAAACCGATTGCTTCCATCAGTTCAAGTTTAAAAAATTGTATTTATACAGCGTTATTTCATTTGAGTCAACAGAAAATTAATATTGCTGTAGGCTACTTTCTTGGAAACATCAAATATTACCCAGAATGCATTGTTTTCTACGGTATATTACTGTTTTAATGGAAAACAGCATGTTACTGTCGAAATTTGATCTTTTTTTTAAACAGCAAATTTTTTACAGTGAAGCAAGTGCCTCCATCAGAGATCCAACAGGTGAATCAGCTCTGGACAATGAAAAGCTCTGTCAATGTTGATCTCTGCACACTCCACATTTTGTGAATGAGGAGTAAAACATTCAAACACACACACACACACACACACATCTGTCTTTGGCTGTTTCTTCCAATGACATCCATACAACACAATCTGTACTGACCATGGTATTTATTTCTGCAAATAAACGTTTTTCGATGCCGATTATGAGCTATTTTGCGTGTCTTCTGTCTGTTCTGAGATTTAAATCCAGGCAAGAGAAAATTTTTGCAAGACTTAGCGGGAATGTCTCAGGGGAGGAAGTTTTAATCAAGCTTCTAATAAGAACTGAAGCATGAACAAGAGTTGAAATGCTCGTTTTAATGTCCCACGAGTATGTGGTCCTACCCACAGGCACCGGCCCAACATCAAGCAGCATCATTTATGCTGAAGTTGTGGGGGACAGAGAGAAATCACATAAACAGCCCTTAATTAAACTTTAAAACTTTGGTTGTACTGAACTATTAGAAAAGACTGAAGTAAGATGTGTCACACTCTTTAATCTAACAAACTGTACATCATTTTTGTCATGCTAAAATATTTCGAAAAGGCCGAAATACAGCTGCCTGCCTTATAGATGCACATCAGAAAATGAGTGACATTTTTAATCTGACACGTAAAGTAATTTTTCTACATTGCAGATCAAATAATCTAATGCAATTATTTGGCTAACGATTTACTATGAATTATTAATTGCCTTTTTTTGTTCTAAAATGGTAGGCTATCTGTGCGGTAAAAAAGTTGCTGAATTGGAAATGAGATCAGAATACAAGCTAATCATGGTGCAAGTTCACCAAGAAATGAAAATTCTGTCATTAATTATTCACACTCATGTTGTTCCAAACCTAAAACTTTTGTTCATCTTCAGAACACAAATGAAGATCTTTTTAATGAAATCTGAGAGCTTTCTGCCCCTTCCATTGACAGCTACACAACACTAGACAACACAACTCGCAGAAGAAGAACTTACTAGGATCAACTAAATGGTGGATTTTCAAAAGTATGTGAAGTTCGTGGCTCCGTTGTTGCAGTAAACTTGCATAACGGTCTTGAATGAATAATTTATTAGATGCACGTCGGTCTGTTATTGTAGTGCCATCGACTTTACATTTTCACGGCCCTAAACATGACACGGAACAAAATGAACTGAGATTGGTTGCGTTACATGTCAGTCAAACATCCTCTTGGCCGTCCTTGGTCAATGAAAGCTGCGATAGAGTCCAGACCTTCTGCCGTCCGTCTGAAGGTCAGGCTTCGCAAGATACGAAAGTCTTAACCACACAATGGGGAGTAAATAATGACAGAATTTTCATTTTTGGGTGAACTAACCCTTTAAAAAAATAAAATGTTACAAAAGTTTAGAATATGTGCCCTTGAAGTGTTTTGAAAATAAATATACCTGCAGATGCTAATGCTTATGTTTACCAGTTTCTCATGCTAATAGCATCCAGTTGCTAATATTACTAGCTAATACCAAATCAGTAATTATGCATCTTACTTGCTTACAGCAATCAGATGCTAATTTTATGACCTGTTTATCTCAGTAACTCCCAGTTTTGAGGTTTTCAGCTTCTGTGTTCTAGGAAAGGAAAGCTGATTTGCACTTTAAACCGAAGTTCAAAGCTTGTCGTAATTATAGCAGTTCATATCATTGCTGTTATTAAAGGTCACGTTGTGAAGTCTATTTAGATCTTGTTTTCCTAGAGTAAACTCTATGAAAGTGCACAGACATGTTTTGAGCGCCGTTCTTGCCTCTTCATCTGCCAATATTTTAGCATTGTCTTGTATTTTGTGGGGGCGTTTGTTCCTGTCGGGTGGCTTTGAGAGCTGTTGGGTTCGTGCTGGTCTGAAAAGGTCAGGCTCTTTCAATGTTCGCGGCTCTCCCATTGGGGCTGACAATAAAGCCAGGTCACATGGCACTCTTCACTACAGCGGCACCACAATTTATCCCAGATCACTACCCAGATTTTTAGTCTAATTTTTGAGCTGGAACACAGTTTGAGACTATACAACCCTAGACGGCAGATTCAGACATTGGTCTACTAATGATTTTATGGCAGTTGAGGACAGCTTGTTGTTGTTCACCTGTTAAGAGGAGACATCCTTTTGAAATGAAAGAGTACACTAAAAACCTAGCAGCTTTCTGAACCTGTTGCCAAATCTGTGTGGGGAAATCTTTCACCTCGCGCGAAATTCCAGATCATGTTGATTCCTAAAATAAATATATTTAGCTGGGGAAAATTAACACGTGTCTGAAATACTTCCTAACTATATAGTATGCAAAAAAACTGTATGACAGCAGAGTGCGAATAGTATAGGTCAGAGCTTCCCAAACTTAAGAGGGGTAAGGCCCCCCAAAAACATTGCAAAAGCTCCACGACCCCGCCGTTAAAAAATATATACCGACATTTACCGACAAATACATTTATTTACAAGTTTGTAAGAATTTCGTGTGAATTATGAGAACTATGATGTAAACGTTCTTTACAAATATATTTAAATCCATAACACAAACCTTACATACTTTCAAAAAAAATCTAATTTTAGAACAATTGGAATATTTTAAATTATTTTAATATATTGATTTGGACTACCTACAGCCTCCCTGCAATACCGCTACGGCCCACCGGGGGACCGCGGCCCGCAGTTTGGGAAGCACAGGTATAGGTGAAAAGTGCCCAACGACCTATGGCAGAGATTCTGAAGTGTGCATTCGACGGATGCTTTACTATCCCATGGGGTCATGAGAGGGAGGATTTGTGAATGGCAGTGAAGCAATGCAACTGTTGCTGTAGGTCACATGACAGTGATGACGTGGATGTAGTAGCTACGTTCAAATTTTATATATACTGCGCACAGTCATATACTACATAGAATGAACTTTTTTTTTTTTTTTTAATAGTTGTGGAGCAAGTTACAAACCAAATGTAGTCGGCCTAGTACGCGATTTCGGAAGCAACACCAAATCTGTTGTGTCACGACCTGACATAAGCCGACCCATGCGCTTAACTGGTTTGGGGGGGAAATTAAGTCACATTGGTAAATATGACCTACTATTTAGTTATGAAATGCTAAGTTCTACTTTCATATGCCATATTGAATTGAATGAACATTAAATACTGTGAGGGAAAGACAGTCTTTACAGTTGCAGGCACTTTAAAGGTCTTACACTAGGTTGTGTATTCCACAACTCACAATTTTCAAAACTGTTTTATGTTGTGCTGAATTATTATTATTATTATTTTTTTTTTTGGAAAGACGTTTCGTCAGCTGATCTGTGATGTTAACTATTCATTAAGTGTACTGACTGTATCTCACAGCCTTGTTTTTTTTTCCTGTCAAAAGTAAAATATGGTGGTAGATGTGGCTGGATTAATAAAAAAGTATTAAACTGATTTGAGCATAAGAAAATAAAGTCGTTTAATTGTGTATGTATGTTGTAAATAACCTAAACAACGGATTTTATTGACCACGCGTAATAAAAAGTAGACGGAAATGCGCGGGTTTTTTCCCGCGCTAGTGGACAAGTAGTTTACCACAGAAGGTGGAAAACGCTCACAAGAAACAAAATTATGGCCGAACTGTGCAAGAGACAACCAAAAACGAGGTTTTGAGTCGAGTTTAAACCGAGTATAAAGCACAAGAGGAACGAATTCATCCCTCTGTATGCCTCCTGCCCTACAGGTGCGTGAACGAGGATTATTTGCATGTTTTAATAATGCATATCTTTTTCCCTTCGAGGGAGAGCCGTTTGCATTCAGCTCACTGTGAACACACATAAAAATGAATTTAATCACATTACGCTTTGTGGACTATAACGTCTCCCGCGTTCATGATTTATGCAAGGTCTCTCATTTGAGCCTGTGCCTGGAAGTCGGACAGCGAGGGGTAATTCACATGCTTGAACCATTTTCTTGCAGAATAAAAGTCAATTAAAAGAGCCATTTAAAGACATTAGAAAGGATTTATTTTGACGTATCAAGAAAAAAGATTTAAAATGCACTTAAAAGCGATTCAGTTATATTATGTCTTTGTAGTCTGCTGGTGCATCATGGGACATCTTATGTTGAATAAACTTCCATCTCTGAATAGCTCCAATAAACAATATTAAAAAAAGTATAAAATACAGTAGATAGTAAATATTTATGATTGAAGTTAAACCAATATATGTTATCAAAAACGTTAAAATATGTTTATAAAAATATCATTATGAAAGTGCATATGAAAACTGCAACATTCACAGGTAACAAAACAATAAATGCTAAAATGTTTTTGCAATTGTAGAGTCACATTTAGATTTTCTTAACAGTCTTCCCGACATTTATAATAACAAACTTAAAAACCAAAGAATAGATTCAGTAATTATATTAGTGTATTTAGAAACATTTCCCTCAAGTTAACTGCTATTAATTCTCAGGAAACAGCACTGAATTAGTGCTTTGTTCTCACATGATTTTCTATACAGACATGTGCTGTACCTAAAAACCTCGCTACAAAAATGCTTCTGACATTACTGGCCAGGGAAAAAAAAGATACAGTTGAAAAATTACAGTAGAAAAAATCATAGCACACAGTCACAAAAAATAAAAATGTTATAATCGGCAAAGAGGTAAATGTAAAAGGTATCATATACAAAAATATCAACGGAGCGAACATCCATGTGACAACTAGCCCCGGTCTCCCCCATCCATACAAGACATATTCACATGTACCCAAATCTTACAGTACTTGTCTTTTGTAAGAGTCCAACAAAAGTGGACATTTACGGAAACAACATTCACCCCTGAACACAATCACCCCGTGTTTGAATTTATGGCGTCTACAGGCGTCGCTGAAAGAGAGCGCTGACCCTTTGCTTCCACCCTCACTTCCTCCCCGGGCCTGATGAATCACCACACTCATCTGTAACAGTTGACGGCAGGGTCAGTATCCCGCCGACTTGCCACACTTCCTGGCGTCAGATACGGCACTGAAGCACTGTCCTTCTTTCGATATGCCGTTGACCACATTTAAAAAGAATGAGTTGTTCCCCTTGATGTGTCCTAATACCTTCATCGCCTTAATAGCAGACTGAAGAGAAGAAAAGTGCAATATGTTACTACTTAAAAGTCACTTGATTACTGGTTACAAAACGATGATTATCATCAGGGCCGTTTCCACAGGAGGTAAGAGCAATTACAATCAGTAATTCGTGGTGACATCACAATGCAAGAATTGAAATTTCAAAGTACTTACTTCGTTGTATCCAGTCTCAAAGGTGACATTGTTGTCGGAGTCCACAAATACTATTTTAGCAGCGATAGATTCGTTAAGGTTCATCCCTAACCACAAGTGGTTCATAATGGACTGAAAGAGAAACAGAACGAGGGGATGTTCAGATCATTGACAGCTTATTTTCTACAGGATTTCTCTGCATGCTGTCGACTACCACAGACAATCGTTTTTAATGCAGCCAATTTTATAGCTCAAGTTACGCTTTTTTAGTGTTTTAACAAAAAGTTATGCGCACTTCTGACTTTTTTCTGGGCGAAATAGGAGGCAAATTAATATTGCGATAAAAGAATACAAAACATTTTTTTGACCATAAATCATAATTAACAAAGTGAAAACAGACATTTAATAATTGGCAAAAATGGTTTCATAAACATTTCAATTAACGATTGGTTCTAGCAGGATATTTCTCTACTGCATCTGCGGCATACACTGATCAGGTAACATTATGAGCACTGACAGAGGAAGTGAATAACACTGATTCTCTCTTCATCACGGCTCCTGTTAGCGGGTGGGATATATTAGGCAGCAAGTGAACATTTTGTCCTAAAAGTTGATGTGTTAGAAGCAGTAAAAATGGGCAATTGTAAGGATTTGAGCGGGTTTGATCAGGCCAAATTGAATGATTCCAAAACTGCAGCTCTTGGGTGTTCCCGGTCTGCAGTGGTCAGTATCTATCAAAAGTGGTCCAAGGACGGAAGCGACAAGGGCGGCCAAGGCATGAGCGAAGGCTGATGGTCCGATCCAACAGATGAGCTACTGTAGCTCAAACTGCTCAAGAAGTTAATGCTGGTTCTGATAGGAAAGGTGTCAGAATACAGAGTGCATCAGTTTGTTGCTTATGGAGCTGCATAGCAGCAGACCAGTCAGGGTGCCCATGCTGACCCCTGTCCACCGCCGAAAGCGCAAACAGTGCCAAGTGAGCATCAGAACTGGACCATGGAGCAATGGAAGAAGGTGGCCTGGTCTGATGAATCACGCTTTCTTTTACATCACGTGGATGGTTGGGTGTATGCGCATCACTGACCTGGGGAACACATGGCACTAGGATGCACTATGAGAAGAAAGCAAGCCGGTGAAGGCAGAGTGATGCTTTAGGCAATGTTCTGCTGGGAAGCTTTGGTCCTACCATCCATGTGGATGTTACTTTGACACGTACCACCCATCTAAGCATTGTCGCAGGCCATGTATACCCTTTCATGGAAACGAAATTCCCTGGTGGCTGTGGCATCTTTCAGCAGGATAATGCGCCCTGCCACAAAGCAAAACTGGTTCAGGAAGTTCGAGGAGCACAACAACGAGTTTAAAGTGTTGTCTTGGCCTTAAAATTCCCCAGATCTCAATCCAATCGAGCATCTGTGGGATGTGCTGAACAAACAAGTCCTATTCATGGAGGCTCCACCTCACAACTTACAGGACTTAAAGGATCTGCTGCTAAGATCTTGGTGTCAGATCCCACAGCACACCTTCAGGGGTCTAGAGGAGTCCGTGCCTCGATGGGTCAGGGCTGCTTTTGACAGCAAAAGTGGTACAACAACAACAACACAATATTAGGAAGGTGGTCATAATGTTATGCCTGATTGTGCACATTTGAAATGATATTGACCGTAAATGCATTACTGAGACACAATTTTATTACTCAAGTAATGCTTTTACTTCATGTAAGTGCTTTAACAAAAATATGATTTTAAAGTCAATACTGACTGTATTCTGACTTTTTAGGAGTTGAAATAGAATATTCAATAAGAAGAGGCAAAGTAAATTACAAAACCAAATTTAAAGGCCCGTTCACACCAAGGATGATAACTATAAAGATAACGATGAACATAGTTCTAAAAATTGTTCCAAATACTAAATAGGGGCAGAGTTCACACCACAATTATAATGTTATGGCACAGAGAAAGGATATCTCTTTTAAAACAATTTTTCAAAACAATTCAAAAAAGTTTTTTTGACAGCCAATCAGAATCCATGCTGCTTTAATGAGCTCAAGCTCATCACTTTAATGGGCCTCAATAGTTAGGTTGGAAAAATAAAATAAAGTAAAAATAAAAATAAATAGATTTCAACAAAATATTTGTAAAAAAATGTTTTTTGTTGGTAGACGCTTTTATGCAAAGTGGATTCAAGGTACACATTTACATTTTTTTAATCAGTTCTTTCCCAGGGAATTTAACCTTTAACGTTTGACTTTGCAAGCACTGTTTGAGCTACAGAATATATTTTTATAATGTTCAGTTGAGGCTGCATTGTTCACAAAAATGGGTTCTCTAGCTCACCAGGGCCATGGCTGAGGTGATCAAACTTCCTCCTGATCCACCAATCACCAAAGTCTTCTGCTGGGACACACTCTGCAGGATGGCAGGAGCCATTGAGGAGGGAGGCTGTTCGCCTGGAGCGAAAAAAAAAAAAAAAGACAATATGGTGACAAGACGTTTCAAGACATGCAAAATGTAATAAGATGTATTTTATGAAGGATCTTCACCTGGTGAGATGGAATCTGCTCGGCCACAGAAGTCGACCAGCTCATTATTGAGGATAATACCAGTTTTAGGTGAGTAAACAGTTGACCCAAACCTGAAGACAGATGATTTAAAAATGTGATTTTTATAAATAGAGCGTTATTTATAAATGTATTAATAATATTATTTATTTTAAAAATATTAAAAACGGAGATATAAAGTCTCTTATGCTTTATCATGATCAAAAATACAATAAAAACAGTAATACTGTGAAATATTATTACAATTTAAAATAACTTATACTTTTCAGCATCATTACTGCAGTCTTCAGTGTCACATGATCCTTCAGAAATCATTCTATGCTATTCTATGCTGATTTTGCTGCTCAAGAAATGTTGTTCAATGTTGTTTTTCAATGTTGAAAAAAATAAGAAATCAGGAAGGGGGCAAACACTTTTTCACACCACTGTGTGTATATATATATATATATATATATATATTCACATACCATCCCTTTAAAAACAAATTTAACAGGATCTCTGTTGAACTGTAAATGTCTCACAATTGGTTGATAGTGCTGGTGACTGACACCGCAGTGCCATCTGCTGCCATCACTGAAACGTGCGTTGTGCCAAAGCGGTCGACTGACGGGCTGATGTTGTAGTACGAGGTGCTGTGCGTGGAGTCATCTTTGATCAGAGCCCTGATTCGCTCGATGAACTTCTCATCCTTGATGTACGTCATCTGCGTTCACAAGGCACACGAAAAACAAATCAATCTAGAGTAATAATGTCCCAGGAAATGAACTCAGATTAGTCTAATGTATATTTTGGTGTCGTTTTTCTTTTCTGCCAGATTTGGAATTATGTTGTTTAATGAAATCAAATTTTTATTATACTTGCTTTGAATGCATGCTTAGTTAAACATGGCTTTGATTTAATCTCAAGCTTTAAATGCTTGCATTTGTGTGGCCCTCATAAGAAATAACATCCGGCCCTTTATAAGATTTACTCAACCCTACACAGATGTCTAGAGATATTATGCTTACTACAGCCAAAAATAGCAAATGTAACAGCAGCAAATCGGCATGAGAAACTGATGTTGTGTGATTTTTAAATGAACGTTCGAGACAGAAAAGCATGTCTTTATTATGAGGCACTATACAGTATAATAAATAAAGCTGGAGCCATACATCTCTGGAGTTGAAGGCGGGGTCTTTGAGGTTACGCTTTTGTCCATTTGCAAACTTGACCGCCTCTAGGTACCGATGCAAAGTCAAGGTTTGGTTGGAGGCTGGTGAGAGCCCGAAGCCTGAGGAAAATAAAGGGACGCTTAATATTTTCAAATAACAGCTGCTTAAGAACAGTCGGCATAAAAGCCACAGTGATTTTTTTGTTGTCTACTACTAGACTCTACCATGCATTAGTTTCAGGATAAAGCTCAGTATCGCTCCCCCTGCTGGTGGAGGAGGGAAGTGCATCTTGTAGTCTCCTAGTTGGACTGTCCACGCATCACTCTCTCTGACCTTAAAAGTGCTCAGGTCTTCTAATGATAATGTTCCATCTGTAAAAACCAAAAGTAAGCTGTGTAAACAAGCACACCTGCCACAAAAAAACTGGATTTTGGGAGCACTACATCTGTAATAATTACAGTGACAGTTTGTATACAAACAGTACGTACTTTTCTCTTGTACATCCTGTATCAAATCTTTGGCGATTTTTCCAGTGTAAAAGGCATCAGCTCCTTCTTTAGCGATGGTTTCCATGGTTTCTGCCAGCTGGGGGAACTTCAGGATGTCCCCATGGCCAAAAACTGTCTTGTTTTTGTGGCAGAACAGTTCACTAAAGAACATACACAAAACAAATAAATGAGCTTTTAAAACCAGACAGAATATAACTCCAGTTCTAAATGAAATAAGCAGGCTCGTACACAAGCCAACCAGTTTAAACAAAATGTGATTAAACCTGCCAAGAACATGTCAGGATCATATTTCACCCCAAAATAATTAAAGATAGATAGATAGATAAATAGAGAGAGAGAGAGAGAGAGAGAGAGAGAACACACTTCCACTCAAAAGTTTGGGGTTGGTAAGATTTATTTTGGGTCGTAGGATGTGTTTTTTTGAAAAAAGTCTCTTATGCTCACTTAGGTTGCATTTATCTGACAATATTTTAACATTTTAAAATAACAGTCTTATTATATTATATTTTAAAATGAAATTTATGTGATAGGAAAGCTGATTTTTGGAAACAGTGGTACAGTTTTTGTCAAGAAATCTTTGATGAATAGAAAGTTAAAACAGAATTTATTTGAAATAGATATATTTTATAAACGATTACACTTCTTCACTGTAACTTTTGGTGAATTTAATACGTCATCGCTTTTTAAAGTATCTTAATAACCCCAAACTTTTGAAAGGTATTTGAACACATTAAAGCACTATTATATATACATAAACACATTACATATTTACAGTATATAATTCAGCAAATGACTTAACAATAGACAAAAGAAAACTGGCAATAGAATCAGTGCTGCTTTTATTAACGCAGCAGAAAGTGTTTCTTTACACAATGTATATAATATTTCCTGTGGTTTGCCTGAGGCTAAGTCATAACCTACTTCTTTGACATTGATCACAAGAAATGCTCTTCAAGGTTCATCATGCTTGTGGCTTTAAATAAACTATAACATTGAGATGTCAATCATAACAAACCGTATTGAACGTGTTGGAGAAGATACAGTACCAGAGTCCAGAGTTGTGAATTAGCAGTGTAGTTAAATTTTCCTGCTTAATTAATTTCAAGAATTCACGGAAGTAGTCTGGCATGGGGAAGCCCTCTCGTGCCAGCTTGATGGAGGGCTCGAACAGTTTGGCCCAGGGCAGCTTTCCATACAACTGATGAGCCCGTTCATAGCCACGGATTTCTCCTGGTACGCCTATCCAGTGACTTCCTGTGAGGTGCATGGACAAATAAAATATAAAATAGTCAGGGATTTCCAGTGATCTTTTCAAAAAATAAATTAGAGTCAGTATTCAAGGATGCATTAAATTTGTCAAAAGTAACAGTAAATATATTTCAATCATGACAACTCTCGGAATAGTTTTAGCATGTTATTGAATATGGAAATGTTACTGTATTTGGACTTGGTGGACTAGATCTGCTGCTGCTGCAGAGCAAGAATGAACTTGCTGCTGCTAACAGACACACTGCTGTGAGCATGTAAGATATGCTGCTGCTGCATAAATAGACAAATCCTGTAGCAAATCTAGGCAGGTGGAGCTGGGGAAGGAGAGGAGATTCAGAGGAACTTTGATAGCGCTTTGCAGGACTGGCTTACAGCAAACAAAGAACCAGATTATTTAAATGTTGAGCAAGCCATCTCATTGGCAGGCAGAGACCAATTCAGTATGGCGTATGCAATTATGCGATGAACACTTGCAGATTGCATGTAATGGACCTATCAGCCCTCACCATCTAGAGTTTCCTGAGTGAAATAGATATTTCTAATGTTACAAAAGATTTCTTTTTCAAAGTTGTTTTGTACTTTCTAATCAACGAATCTTGGAAAAAAACGTATCATTGTTTCCAAAAAAAAAAAAAAAAAAAAAAAAAAATATATATATATATATATATATATTATATATATATACATATATTAAAAAGCACAAATGTTTTCAACTTTGATAATAACAAGAAATGTGTTCTTCAGAAAATCAGCATATTAGAATGATTTCTGAAGAACAATGTGTCACAGACTGGAGTAATGATGCTGAAAATTCAGCTTTGACATCACAGTAATAAATTACATTTTAAAACAGATTAAAATATAAAACAGTTATTTCAACTGTAATAATATTTCACAATATTATTGTTTTTAATCAAATAAATCTACTACAATCATTTTAACTTGATTTTTACATTTTCCAAAAATCTAAATGATGCTTACCCATGTACCAAAGTTTAAAATTAGGGTAAGGCATCTATGTAAATCCCCAACCCTAAGTTTGAGCAATACGGAAAGACAAATTTCAAGACTCCCTGTAAGTAAAACTGGTCTGAAACAAACAAGAAAAACCCCCTTTTTTATAGCAACACTGCATGTAAAGATTTGCCTTTAACTACTGCCAAATCAGATTATTTCCAGCTTTAAAATGATTCAGTGTGTTTTCGGGAACAACTGCCTTTGGGAAAGAAACTCTTTTTTTTTTTTGAACAAATATTACAGAAATACAATCATAATTAGAGTTGCATTTTGCGTGAACAGCGGGTGAACATTTAGACAACTACACATAATTCGTCAGCTAATCTTGCTTTTGAGTCATTCTTGGTAAATATGTTTGGCATATTCACTGTTATCAGTTAGTCTGGAATTTTAGCTGTCCAGGAAGTATACTTAAGTGGACATGTTTCGCTAGTTTTTTATTCTTAAGGACATAATTCCTTCCAAGGCAAAATTCCACTCTCCTACACACAACGTCCCATTGTGCGATCTATTACTTCAACTTGCTTATGTTATTTTACATAAGATAAGATCTAATACAACAGAAACAAACAAATGGTAAAGTTGAATCACTGGTTACTCATACCACCTAAAATTTCCTTCTTCTGTGAATCATAAAAGGAGAAGTCAGGTAGAATATCTGAGCTTGGATGGAAAGTGGATGGTGATTTATACAAGACAAACTCCAAAAAAGACAAAAAAGCACTATTTTTTTTAATGGAAGGAAAAAAGTGATGAGAGACTGGAATAACATTAGCTTGAAAGCATGATGTAAATAAAAGTAAATGTTGAGTGAACTTTCCCTTTAAGAAATTTCACTGCCTGTCTAAATAAATGACTATTGAGGCTTTATTCTGCTTCCATGTAGTAGAGCTTTACCTGTATCTATCATCTGTTTTCGACACTTTTTCAGCAAATCCGCTTGGACACCTTTTGGGACCGTTTCTCTTGAGCTGATGATTTTCACTTTACCTTGAAAAACAGAGGAGTACTTAAACTGTTGGGTTTATGCAGATTTTATTTTTCTAAATGATCAATCCTTGTTATTTACGTCATGTGTATCTTTTAAGAACACTGTCTAAACAAAATAACAGGCCAGCCCTGCTGAAAAATCCAGCATTGTTGGTTACCCACATGAGGTATGTTTTGAGAGCTGGGACCAGCATGGAACATTGGTTTGCTGGTCCACAGCAAGACCAGCACTATCCCAGCCAAAGCCCAAAGTATAGTTAAATTTTTTACAAGAATGCAAGGGTCAGCATACAGTGCACAACATGAATTTCATCATCAGAAGAGTATGTGTATACTGTACGGATTTTTGTTATTTTTGTACTTGTACACACAGGTCGCACATGTGCATTTTATTTGTTTTGCAGTAATTAGTTCATCCACAAGGTGGCAACCATGCCCTGGGGGTGTCGATTCACAAGGTAGTCAAAGAAAAACTGCATATCCAGAACAGACCGGAACGCATGCAAGTTACAGCCACAATGGAGATTGTGCGAAGAGGTTAGAAAGTACCCTCATTTGTACAACTCAATGAAAGAATACAAAGATGTTTACATGGGTTGTCACTCGTGGCGAGAGGACTCAACAGGGAACATTCTTAGAGCATTCTGTCAAGGTTCTCTCAAACATATGAGCAAATAATTCTCGAAGTAACATTAATAGAACGTTCAGTCAGAGTTATTTGGTCTTTTATAATGTTAGCACAAAACTTATTCATACCTCGTTTATGATTTTTAAAAAAATGTTTTTGTTAGTTTGGTTCGTTTGTTGGTCATCTAATGTTTTTCAAATTTTAGAGAACATTCAAAAGCAACATACCCATAATGTTTACAAAATGATCAAATGGAATGTTTCTTCAATATTCATTAAAAAAAACTTTAATATGCTTTAATTACTGGACGTTTTGAACCTAATGGTATCATTAGCAAAATGTTCTTAGAGCACATTTTACTTACACTTTATTTCGATGATCCAGTTTATAAGTAACTCTTTGCAACTACATCTAAACTAAATCTCATTAGAGACACTAGAAGACTGTTAGGTTAGGTTAGGGTTATGTATTCGGGTTCTGGTTAGTAGAATACGTTGACATGTAGTTGTAAAGTTACTTATAGTCAGCAGAATGTGTTGTTGGACCATCAAAATAAATTTTAAGCAGACAGTCTATTAATCCTCTAATGAGAGTTAGTTGACATGTAATTGCCAGGTTACTTAAAGTTAGTCAAACATCTAAAGTGGACCATCAAAATAAAGTGTTACCCATATTTTTGTTAGCTGGGATATCATCTCTGTTAAATAGCATAAACAAACTGGGACCAACAAGGAATACCTGCTGGTTTATGCTGGATGTTTCAACAGGAAGTCTTGCTTTCCATTAAACTTCTTGAGAAATTCAATTAGCCATACCGATGATGATTTATGACACCTCATGATGTGATTTGTACAGCAAAGCTAGCCAAAACAAACATAACTACAGTATAACACTCCAATTTACTCCAATACACCAATGTGCTTTTCACAATACATATACATGGACTTACCTGCTTTGTCCATAATGGTAAAGATAGCCCCTCCACCCAGGCCCATGCTCTGTGGGTTGACCAGTCCAGTGCAGAGCAGCGCTGCGATGGCTGCGTCCACTGCCGAGCCCCCCTGAATCAGCATATCCCTGTGAACAGAAGACTCATTTATACTCTCAGTTATATTTTGCATTAATTTATTTTTAGATGTGCAATTGTGACATTTTCATGACAATTACATACTCCCCATCTCCTTACTGAATTCTTCAGACACAAATCTTTTCAATACTTTATCTTTTAAATTACATGATTTTTAGCATTATAGTAAGATTTGCATGTGTATGCACACTAAAGAGCAGCTATAGTTAATGCATATTAATTGTGAATACTAAAATGTAAAAAATATTAATTGATTTTGTTATTAATTATCTTTTAAAAACTATATTATAGATATACACATACACACGTATGTTCTTTGTATTTTTGGTTTTGTCAATAGTGCCTTGTTTTACTCAGTTTCCCAGTGTGTGATTATTGCATTTAGTTCACTTGTTGTCAAATAATTAGCTCATTAGTCCTCGCTTGGTTTAGTATTTATAGCCCCTTTATAGTCCCAGTTCATTTGTCCCATTTTAACGTCATATTTGTGAAGCGCTCCAAGCCTGTTTATCTCCCCAAGTTATTTGGGTCAAAGACTTTGTTATTTCATCTTTGTGAGTACTCTTTGACAATGTTCCGTGACAGAAGACAGGACCAAAACAGTGTTTATTTTTGTGGCGTTATATATATATATATATATATATATATATATTTCGGATCATAGTTGATCAGTGATCTGAACTTTACTTTAAATTTTAACCAGGGTGAATGTAAAAATTCCAAGCAGTAAAATGATTTCTGTATTCAAGTGCATTTAAAAAAAAAAAAAACAACATCACTAAAAAGGTACAGTATGTAAATTTTGCCACTAGAGGCCACTTATTCAAAACAAAGGCGTAGCTTGATGATGCCATGAATGAGCATGGAATCATAGGAGTTATCGTCTTCAACTCCACAGCCAACCGATGGAAACTAATCCTTTGGGACATCACATTCATAGAAGAGTACATTAATTAATGTTTTATTAACGTTACTGTGGTATAAAACCAGGCACGGCTGAGAGCCCGGGACATTTTACATACCAATTTTATTATGCTTATATTCCACTTCTTACACTTTGCTGTTCTCCTTCTTTCCTGAACTTTCATTCTAGTGAAATAGCCACAAGTGCTGAATTACTATTGATACAGGTCACTTTGACTAATTAAAATTGTGGGGTAACATAGTGCTGTTTTACCTGGCGAAAACACTCTAAAAAACAACTGAGTGTGATGACTATCATGTTATAACATTACTCTGTGTGTTTTCTCGTGGCTGGTATGAGACACTTGTTGTACATTGCAGTAAGCTAGATTGATATGAGAATATCAATAATAAAAGCTGGATGACTTGTGTTGCTAATTTTAAAATATAACGCATGATGGAGAAAATGCTGTTACTGTTTCTATGTACACAATAGCATTGTCTCTGAGGCATGGTATAAACATGGTACTCGCGGTAAATCAAGAATACGAGATTCAAACAATAAGACTAACCATGTTGAGCAATACAACAATGATTAGTTTTCTCTTGCTAAAGGCATCCAAACAGTTGCTCACTTGTCTAATAAAACACATAATATATTAAAACGTCTTTGGTGTTTCCACAAATATACGGAAGTAAAACCAGTAAGGGTAACAAGGATATGATGGAAACATTTGGGATAATGCAAATACACAAGTCAACAAAATATATAACATTGTTCTAGTTCTAGTTCATTGTTTTTTGATATTTAATCCAAAAATCGTACATATTGTGCCTTTACAAACTTGATGCTTTAGGGAATGTGACACATTCACAAGAACATTTCCTGCAGATATATCACGGTCCCTTTATGTGTTCATGAAAAATGAGAATCTTGAGGCAAGTCTGAGCCAGAGAAGTGATACCCGAGAGTTCAATGAACCTTGAGGAGTTCCAGCCTTCACACACACACACACACACACACAAACACACACAAATATGTGCACAATTGGGCAGAATTCTGAAAATTCGTGTTAGCACTCTCGTGTTTAAGCAATATATGGGTCAAACTGGTTGTGTCTCTGCAAGCAGGAGTGATTAAAAGATTAGTTCACCCAAAAATTCTGTCATTGTTTATGTCATTCGACACCCGTAAGACCTTCGTTCATCTTCGTAACACAAATTAAGACATTTTTGATAAAATTAGATGGCTCAGAGAGTCCTCAATTGCCAGCAAGACAATTATTGAAGATGAACAAAGGTCTTATGAGTGTAGAACGACATGAGGGTGAGTAATAAATGACAGAAAATAGGGCAATACGCCACAAAGGATGATCTCAGATGTCTGATTTCACAGGATGCCCTGAACAGATAAAAGGAAATGTCAGATCTTTTAGAGGCAGTGATGGAAGAAATCAAACATCTGAAACGTAATACAACTTCTTATAAGAGTCAACATTGACTAATAAATCACACAATGATGCATCACTCATATTCACGATAATGAACAGCCCTTAAAAGCATATCAGATTGTCATGGTATGTACATGAAGTCAACAATACAAGACGACAACCATTCAGTGTTTGCCATTAAACCTGATGGCTGAGATTAAAGATTAGATCTATGTTACAGAGTTAAGATGTAAAGCTACTATTACAACACAAAAGTCGAGAAAGGAAATCCCAATAAAAAGGAAAGAAATCACAAATTTTCTCTTTAATATTTCAATTGTCCCTCCTAGACTGCAAAGAGAACAAATGGAGAGAAAATTCCACTCCTAGAAGTGCTCCCTCCAAGCCCATTATTGTCCGAACAAGTGGCGCCTAGTTGTTCCTTCGCAATGAGGCTCAAAGTCCCTCTCCAGAACCTTCACCCTCCCCGCTCCTCACTGCCAACCTCTATCTGATCTGTTGAGACCGTCACAACTTTCAAGACAAAAAATAAAAAATCCTATTTTTCCATCTTCTTCTCTGCATGTCACCTCTGCTCTAGCTTGTTTCCTAATATTTCTTCTTTTTTATTCTTATCTGAAAGAATAAATGGACAATTCTTATTTTTTGGAATATTGCAGAATTTTTCATTAATGATCAGTGCGCATTGTTTTTTTTAATTCATGTGCCGTCATTAATCAAAATAACTTCCCCTCCCACTTGCAGCGACATCTCTTCTCTGATGATGTGTTTACTGGTGTGTGGGCGGGGACAACCTGTCACTCACATGAGATCACAGCAATAGCAAATCACATGATCCAACTATGTAATCAACAGAAGTTGAATCAACTCCACAGCAACTACATAAATGTATCCATTAACCATTCAGAAACGTCCAGTTTCATTCTAAAAGTTGTAACTTCTTCCTGAGCTTCTCCATCAGTGTCCGACTCCGGTTTGAAAAATGTAAGGCTGAACACTGTTGCTGACATTTGTCATTTTGACTGCGTGAGATTCTCCAGCTTTGTTGTTGTTGAGCAATCGAAGTGCGAGCTGTTAAAGCTCCGCCCTCCGGGTGCAACAGCTCATTTGCATTTAAAGGGACACATAAAAACAGCGTGTTTTTGCTCACACCTAAATGGGGAAAATTTGACAAGCTATAATAAATGATATATTCTGAACAGTATTAGAATAGAATTTTATTTTAAATATGACAAAAATATTTTTTTTCTACAACAGCACTATAGCCTGTAAACCCGACAATCTCTCTGGAAATAAATTTTAAAATGTCAATGCCAATATAAAATGAATAATACACCTGACCTGACATCAGAGTGCAGAGTGATAAGATATGGCTCTATTAAATTTCAGGAAGAGGTAATGTCCCTTTTTGTGTGTTCTGCAGTGCAATGATGCTTCGCAAAGAGAGGAGACTACAATAAAGAAAGAAGGAGCTGCTTGAGGCAGAAAAAGGCAGTGGATCCCTCTCCAGCTGGTTCAGGAGGAGCACAACAGGTAAGAATAACCAACCTGACCTCACTGCAATTCGTAAGTATTTTAGTACGTATTTTACGAGTTGCAAAATTCGCATGAATTTGTACTAATGAAAAAAACAGTGGGAGAAACCAGGCTCAGTTGTCTCTCCTGGCCAGACGAACAAAAAGGGATTCAAAATGAGATTATTTTAGAACTTGAAGTAACTGTTTACGAAAGTAGGTAAATAAAAATAGCATACAAGAAACATCTACATATATTTTTCTGACTCAGGGCCAATGAAAATAAAATAAATAAAAGAACTTGGCAAAGTTCAAATGAGCTAGCAAAAAGTATTTACTTAAGCCCTGCAGGGGTTGAATACAGAAACATAGCTTTCATTAGGACATTGCATCAATAACTCTACATGTCTTGCCTTATGTGATCTGCTTAATAATAATAATAATAATGCCAGACACGGAAAAAAAACTCAAGTCACTTTTATTTGAAACAGACAAGAGAGAGACAAACTAGATACCGATGTGTCAGACTGAAGTAACTTGGTAACGGCAGTGTCTGTGGTGGACACGCAATTTTGTTTACTTCTTTCACTTTCAGACTTTTCCTTTTTTTGACAAAATGTTTGAATTCGAGTACAAAGCATCACATGGCATTAATCCAAAAGCAGACAAATGCCTCTATCCAGGATATGCCTGGTGTGGCACCCGTGAATAATTCCTTTCTGTATCCTTCCAGAGCAGGTTAAAGAGTGACCCCAGATGAAATACAGAAATGCCCAGTTCTTTGAAATACAGTCATTAAAGACTTCACACTTCGAAACAAGGAAACACTCTGTACGTTTGGCACAAAATGCAGAAAACACTAAAATGGTGCAATGCAGGGCTTTTGTGAAGCTGGTTGATCCTGTTTTGACTGGCAGGAGTTTAATCAATGCTTGGATCTTGGACATGGTTTTTTTACAACATCATTCAGAAAGTAAGTGGTTGCAGAAACATCTGAAACAGATGCTATCAAAGATCAATTGTCAGCAAGATCGCAAGTACACAATTGTCTGGATAGACACATTGTAATTCAATTCTTTTTAAATTAAATATATATAATATATAATTTATATAAATTAAAATTATGTATGCATGCATGTTGTGTGTGTGTGTGTGTGTGTACACTAAAAAAGGTAGAGGCTGTCACATGGTGCAGTACCCTAAGTACAAAAGTGAAAAGGTACATCTTTGTAACTTACCCTAAATGGTACATATTAGTACTTTAAACCTGCAGATTAGTACCTTTTCACTTTGTAATTTAGGGCACTGTCCCAGCGACAAGCACCGTACCTTTTTTCTGACAGAGTATATTATTAAATTACACTTTGTCACTGAAATAGAAGTAAAATATATGAGCATTTGAAATTATTACATGTTTAAGATGCAGATGGTAGACTAGTCAGTGCAAACAAGTAATAGTACATACAGAAGATGTGCAGGAGGTAGAAATGTTAGATATTGATTGTAATAGTACACATATAGATCTTTAGATCAAAATGTTCAGTCCAAGCATCCAAACTCAAGTGTGTGTCCTATGCACTTTGTGCAAGGCTGCATTATCTAATCTCTTAATCTGATTATCTCTCTACTTTGTTGTATTGTTCATTATGGATTATTGCTTGAAATACTTAACAGCATTGTTAACTAAGAATGAACACTCTAGCCTATAGTTACAACAAAAGGTGCCAACAGCATATGAATTGGGGTATTTATGGCTTAACTTGACCTGACTTGCACTGGAGCTGTATTGTATTTAAGTGAAAGTTAATTATGTATCATAAAAAATATTGTCAATGCTGAGAGGATCAGATGTTAATAGGCATAATTCGCATGTCTTACCTGCCGATGTTGGAGCACATGAGAGAGTCCGCAGCGACAGCACCGTTTGTGAACGCGCATCTCTGTTTGGTAGCTAAAAGTATGCAAATGCAGATAATTGCAACAGTGCACACTAAAGCGAGTACGCAAAGACAGCTGCGTCTGGACTGAGATTTGGCCATGCTTTAATCAGCGCGTGACCAGCAGGTAGAATGAAGCGCTCGCGCTGCTCGCTATTACTTTCATTGCTGGGGGCGGAGAAGAGTCTCGCGACTGTACAAAAGAGAAGGCAGTTCAAGTTCAACAAATTTACACGAGAGAATATATTATCTGTAGAGTAGCCCGTTTCTCCCCCTGGAAAAAAAAGAAGATTTTTGCGACTTTTTGTCTCAGAATTCTGACTTTTTATCTTAGAATTCGGACTTTATAACTCAGAATTCTAACTTTTTCTCTCAGAATTCTGACTTTAAATCATAACATAGTTGAGAATCATCTTTTTACAAAATTTGATATAAAATCCTTAAAATTGATTGGTGATTTTAAAAAAAATTCCATTGATTTTGCCTTTTCATGTCTATTCATGTCTTATTTTATTATTTTAGTCCTGGTGTCCACTAGAGAGGACATAGCATAACATATGAATATGATATAAAATATCATTTTTCAAAAAACTTATACTCTAAACAATGTAATGCCACAAGAAAATATGGCTTTATTTCAAGGTGTCAGTATTACAGTGTAATTATACATTTAAGTACTAAGTAATGACAATTAACTACATGTACTTACTGTAGTGTTAGGGTTAGGATGAGGGTTTGGTTTAGGGTTAATTGCACGTAATTATGCATAATTACTAGTTATTACCACAGTAAATACATGTAACATGTAACAATGACACTGTAAAATAAATTCACAAAACTTTTTTTTCCTGGTAGTCAGGATGGTAAGGCTTGAGTTCTGCTTGGCTTTTTAACAGCCTATATTTTTTGTTTATTTTCTGTTTTTGTTTTCAATCCTTGAATCTAGTCTGTTAACACTGTTCCAGCCAACCAACTCCGTGTTAAATTATAACTTTAGTCATTAATTAACAGAAGTTAAGAAATATTTTGACATTGAATGTCTGTTTTTAACCCGAGGACGTTAGTTTTCCTTTTGTTATCACAGTGTTTATTCAAATAGAAACAGCCTATTAAAAGAATGGAAAGTACACAAATCAGTCTCGAACTTTGCTACATCAAGCTTACTTAAAAATGATAAGGTAATAGGCTTCTTATTAAAAAGTTAAATTAGATTTTTCAGATGAATTAAAGCGCAAATGGTGCTTCTCGTATTTCCCGAGAAAGACTCCAGTAATCTCGCAACCTGCGCCCCTAGAATTTAATTTCAATGACTTCTCATACTTCTCTTATTGCCAAGAGTCTGCACTTCAGTCAACTCATCATCATCTACTTATCTGTCTTTAATGTTCATAACCATAATATTTACAGTTTATAGATGAGTTTGATCACATGGCAGCTTATTAAAACAATTATTGGTGAGAGTTTGTCACATTCCAGAGGCTCACAAGCACCTTTGAAACCTTTTGTTTTTACCTGGAAAATGACAAAATTATACTGAGAGGGCACAATTAACTTTTTTTGAAAGACTATTTTTCTTTCAAGTTTGAAGCATTTTTGGTGAAAAAGGTCCCAAATATGGTTGTCGAAATATTCTGTTAATGCTCAAAACAAGCATGCAATCTCGACACTTCTTGCGAATGAATTCGACACAGGTGCCTTCCTGTCACTTCCTTGGAAGGTCGGTTGGTCAGAATCATAACAAACAATTCAGGTAAACTTCCATTTCTCAAGAAAAGATTATTCATAAGATCGTTTGAATTGTTTCATCCCATATAGAGGAAGGCAAGATATTTTCAAGACTTGGTCAAATTAGCCTCATAGTTTATATTAAAACACATATTGCATATTTCTGTTGAATTAAAGGGTTCTTGAGTTCTTAATATTTATTGATAAGCTTTTGTAGTGCACACTTTGAAACACAGAGGTTCTTTATTGGTATTGATGGTTCCACGAAGAACCTTTAACATTCATGAAACATCCAACTTTAACATCCAATTTTCAAAGTTTCTATATTGTGGAAAAAGTTTCTATAGGGCTGAACGATATTGCAAAAAACTAAATAATTCAATAAATAAAATCATAATTTTTTCCCCTATTTTTAAGGTTAAAGGCACAATATCTAAATTTTTTATAAATAAATATTCAAAAACCACTTGCACAGAGTTATGTATTTCATTCAGCCATGTACTTACATTATCCTAAATGTTTCCAAGAATTTTAAATAGTGCCCGTCCCTCTCTTGTCACTTGCGCCTGTCAGTGATGTAATATCTGCGTTATCCCTGATTTCCGCTTGTACTGCATAGTAACCATGGCAACAGATGTGAATAGCTGTTGTTTCGTTCAAACATTATGGACCATGGCAAGCAAACTTTGGGACAAAAGGGGAAATAAAACGAGGATCAATATCAGCAGTGGCGTTTCCGAGATAGCGACAAACTTTGACTTGACAGAGACGGCGCTCTTTCACGTTATTAGACGAGGTAAGCAAATGTAGGCTACATAAGACTAATCAATGTTATAAAGCTCAACAGGACGAAGTGTTAGAATATTATCAGTATGATAATCTAATGTTGATCTAGATTACTGTTAAGTCTCATACAGACAACAAACTAATACACAGAATAACATTACAACTCTCAACACACTCAAATGCAGTTTAGTATGATAGTGTAACGTTAAAGTGTGTCACTGACAAGAGAAACTGTGAAGATATTAGAAAGATCTGGGTTCTGATATGATTGTTCAGTTGGAGGTGGGCATAAATAATGTAGTCAGCAGGTCATTTGATATATTACATATCTATTTTATAGATTTATAAAATTCTATTTTATTTATCTATATATAACCTAGCATTTTATAAATAATCTTATCTAGTAATTATGCCAACAGTGATCTATTTCAGCTCTTGGAAAGCCCCAAAGTGTGTTTTGTATATTGTGTGTTTTGTAAATCTTGGCAAAGAGAACAGTAATGATTGGACTGTTAAGCATGGGGATTGATCTGTTGATGAGTGATGTGCAGTATTGCCAGTTTAAAGATGAAGATATGAGATGGATATGATGATTGTAGAAACAGACACTAACTGAAACTAGCATCCGCTGCCAAATCAAAGTTGGCTTGTGAGTTTCTTTAAAGAGTCAAACTGTTTTGCAATTTCCACCGAATCCAAAAATGAGCTAAACCTCATTTCATCAACAAACAAATGACATAATAAGCTTTTGAATACTCTGTTAACAAAGCATACATGCACATAACTTAACAGATTGACATGGCCTATATTGAAAGGGAGATTAGAACACCCAAAAATACTGTCATTATTTACTTTTACTTGCCCTCATGTTCTTTCAAAAACCCCTATGACTATCAGGAATTTTCGAGAAATGTTTTTTTTTTTTTTTTGGTCACTTATGTTGACAGAAAGAAAAAGAAATAAAGTCTGATGTTTATAATGAGGGTGAGTACATGATGACAGATTTATTATTTCTTGGTGAACTCTTCCTTAAAGCAATTTCACACGAGTTAGAATGACGTTTTACTCTGTGTCATATGTGATTCAGTCAGCTCAAGACTAAGATATTGTTTGGAAAACTGCCTCATTCAGAGTTATAACTTGTCAGAGAGTGAACAGCTTAGTTGACAAGGCAAGATCAACAACTCCTGATCCAAACCCCCCTTTCATTCTATTACTGATGAACTCACATCTTCAACAGAAACCCTGACAAATCAGATTTCAAAGCAAAGCAGAGAATGAAAGAGAACCGCAGGTGTAGGACTTCAACATTCTACGCCTTATCTATTCACAGAAAATACAGCTAATATTAGAATTTTAGCTTTAAGCTGACAGCAAACAACCTCCTTAACACAGATAAAGAAGCCAAAATCCAAAGGAGCTTATGAAAGTTAAGCTGAGGATGATACAGAAACTTTATTTGAGCTTGAAATGCTGAGTCTGGACTGAGTCTTGGATATGAGTACAAAGAAATAGTCTTTCTTGTGGACAGAAGAGGGCAGTAGTGTTCTAGTAGATTCTCATAGATGAAAATGATACACGAGATCTGATAAATCATTTTAGAGCTCTATACTCTTACTATATGACAACTATTCTCTTGTTCACCTAAAAGTTCACCTAAAAATTAAAAATTCATCTTCATTCAGCCAGTCACACAAACGTTGTTCCAAACCTGTATGATTTCTTCTTCTTCTGTGGAACACAAAACAAGACATTTTCATGGTAGCTAACAAGTTTCGGTTCCCCATAACTTCCAAAAATATCAACACTGTTTAAAATCCTGCAGAACAAGAAAAACATACAATTTTAAATGACACCATTATCAGTAAATGAGTTAATATTTTTAGTCTGAAAATTTTAACTGAAAATACCTGAGATCGGAATGGTTTTCTAATTTGTATTAAAAGACACTTCAGTTCTAAGATATATTATGTTTCCAAGTGGATTAAAAGGATAGTTAAGCCAAAAATGAATATTCTCTCATCATTTACTCACCCTCATGCCATCTCTGATGTCTACAGTGTCACTTGCTTTCTTCAGGTAAACACAGCCAAAGATTTTCTGGAAAATAATGTAATGCAAGTGAATGGGTGCCGCTTGACTGACGCTTGAAAAACCACACACCGCGATTTTGAAGGTAATCCAACCCCAGTGGAAGAATCAATGTCTTCTGTACAGTAAGTGCGTTGTGAAGTTACTTCTCATGTGAAACCCTTACAAAAAATTACTGCAGTTTTTTAGAAGTAATACTGCAGTTTTTGTTACATATAGAAAAATGCAGTTTTTTGGACACGAAAAAACTGCAGTATTGCAGTATAACCTCAAATTTCTGTAGTTTTACTGGAGTACAACTATACTGCAATACATCTAAAGTACTTGTAAAATAAAACTGCAATACAACTGCAGTTGTACTGTTTTTATACTTCATGCAACTTTCAGTGGTACTTCATTTTACTGCAGCTGTACTTATACAACAGTTTTACTGCTGTTGAACTTCAATGTACTGCAGTTGTACTGTGACTATACTTCATTATACTGCAAATCTATGGTTGTGCTTAATCAAACTGCAGTTAAACTACATGGTACTGCAGTTTTAATGCAGTTCTACTTCAATATACTGCAGTTCTTTTTTGTAAGGGAATAAAATATGTTTTTTTTAATTAACCCTATAATTAATGCTACTTGTTTGGTTTTGTATAACTTTTGTGATGCTCTTTGTTTTACAGTCCAGAAGTCATTCTGGTTTCATCCAGAACATTACCACAGGATCACACATTTATTAGTGTGATTAAAATAGCAGCTGGCATGCCCTCAAAGTAAGCACAAGCTCAACACTTCACCACAATGGTAACCCCAAAACTATTAACATAACAGAAACTTTTAAATATCAACATAATAGAACAGTAAACATTAAAAACATCTCTCAATTTTCTCATCTTGCTAAAAACGGTTTAAAATAACACTTTATTTCAACATTTACTCTCCCAGTTCAGCCGCTTTGCAAAGCATGATGGGAAGTGAAAGTCCTGTTTGATTGAGTCCTGGTTGAGTTTACTTGAGTGAAACATGTTATTTTAAAATGAAAACATTACGTTAAGTCAAAAAGTAATAATTTCAAGACAATTTAACATGAAGCAATCACGTTTGAACCTAAAACCAATATAATGGTTTTGAATCAAAATAAGTTGTTTAAATAAAGTGAACAGCATCGAAAAATCTTTTTTTTTTTTTGAGTGTGCAATACAACTGCAGTTATACTGCTTTTATACTTCATGCAACTTTCAGTTGTACTTCATTTTACTGCAGCTGTGCTTATACTACAGTTTTACTGCTGTTGAACTTCAATGTACTGCAGTTGTACTGTGACTATACTTCATTATACTGCAAATTTGAATTAAACTGCAGTTAAACTACTTGGTACTGCAGTTTTATTGCAGTTCTACTTCAATATACTGCAGTTCTTTTTTGTAAGGGAACATTGCTATTTTTCTTACGCACAGCTATCATTTCGCTTCAGAAGACATTGATTCATCCACTGGTGTGGTATGAATTGCTGTCACGATCGCTGTGTGGGGATTTTCACCTATTCATGGACTCGAAGAGATGGATTATTTACCTAAAGATCTTTGTTTGTGTTCATCTGAAGAAAGTCATATACATTAGGGATGGCACGAGGGTGAGAATTTTCATTTTTGGGTGAACTATCCCTTTAAAATTGGTAAAAAAAACCTGCCTATTTTTATATTTCTTTAGGAATTATGAGTGGCGGTTACAATGGTGTTTTTAGGTGGTTGTTTACTGGCCCAAGTCATAAGACACGTTTTTCCTGTTTAATGGCCTGTCTAAGACTTGAAATCTAGCTCTCATATTTATTAGTTTGACATAATTCATGCCGTGTAGTTGCATTTGTCCAGAACCTGATGAAAGGAGGGTGCACTAGCAGTTCAGGGGTGTCGGGTATCACGTTCACATCATTTGCTCTAATGGTTAAACCATGAGGGGATTTGCTCCCTAATTGCTTGAGCGCAAACCGATGCCTGCACAACACACTGATATGGGCCATTGATGAAAATCGGATATCTCTCTCCTCTCTCATTCTCCTTCAGACTCAAACACGAGTACACACAGACACACACACACAGGTCATACCATATGTACTGCATGTGCTCTTTAAAAAGCAACATGGCCTAGTTCATCCTCGCTGTAAATAAACTGACCTCACCTTCAGCACAGCATTCACCCTCAGGTAAAACACAACATGAGAATGAATCCATCTGCTCTAAACTCACATCCATTTATGATGCACTACCTGAAAAAATATAAACTTTCAATCAGACGAGAGAAGCCATGCAGTAGATTGTTTTTCAGATTTGATCACGTTTATAGTTCTGTCATTACAACTCTCGGAGTGTTTGGCATGGTAATGGATATGACAATGTTCATATGTTTGGTCTTCTCGGAATAGATCTGCTATGCTGTAAGATATGCTGCTGCTGTACAATATAGCATACGTGAATTACCCATAGCAGATCTATACAGGTGGAGCTGGGGAAGGAGGAGGGTTGCTGAAAGCACGCTGCAACTACTACAGCAAATGCTGACCAGAATTTGAAGGTTGAGCTGCTCATTGGCTACTGATACAGCAGGAACCAATCAGCTGTGCCCTAAAGAGAATTATGTGATTGCAAGAAGATTGAGTTAAGGAGCTATCAGTCTACACCATCTGAAATTTCATGACAGAACTTTGTATAAATTCGAAATTTGCATTTCAAATATGATATAGAGTTAAGGAATACTTCACCCAAAATTATAATTTTGTCATGATTTACTCTCTCCTGTGTTCACTGTTTAATGCAACAGAATAGATTTTGTATTTTTACATTCAATTAGTTCAAGCTTGAACATTTAGGATACTCTACATTTGTACTCAATTCAAGCATGTTGTAATGAAAGCTCTAAATTAAAAGTATGTATATTTTAGGATTGTTTGTTATATTTATATTGATTTATATTTCTCAAGTATTTATTCCAAATTAGAAAATCTTATGCAAATGATTTGAGCACTTATTAACAGTATAAAATTTAATTTTTGGCAATTTGTTTTAAGAGACTTGGAGTTCATTAATATTTTGTTAATATTTTTTTGTAATTATGTATCGTTTCTCTGTTGGATCTTTAGCCGATTCATTTTAATTTTACAGATTTTTTTGTTGTTGTTTGTATTTTTTGAAGACATTGCACGAAAAAGCACCAGCAGTTTTCAGAATTTTCTCCCTTTTGGCTTTACAAAACAAAGTCAATATGGGTTTAAGATACAATGAGGGTAAGTAAATGATGACAGTATGTTTTTTAGCTGGTAAACTATTCAATTAATTTTTAATTGCAGAAAGCTACCAATTTTTGGGTCCAAATAAATGCAGTAATGTCGCCTTTGAGCTGCAAACTCATTAGGATTGTTTGCCTATTAGTTATTACATTAAACCCAAATTGATTAATTGAAAAGGAGAACCCATAGGGAGGTTTCAGAAGTGCAGTATGAGTGGCTTCCATCTTTGTGCTTCCATAAATAGACTTAATAATTATTCTGTCCCCTTTGCGTCATACAAAACCCCTACCCTGCTTTCCCAGCAACAGCCCTTCAGAACACGTTATGCTTTTTCTTGCATTTGCATTTATTATTCTTTTTTCATTACCTCTAAAAGGAAACACAGTACCGGATTTGTTTTGGCTACTGCATTAGCTTGTGTCTTCCTCATTAGGGGACATGTGCCCTCAAACTTTTCAGCTTTGCTTTGTTTTTAAGGAGGGGAATTACATAGTGACAATCTTTAAATGCACTAGGGAGGCAGAGAGTTGAATCAAAAAACACATAAGCCAAATGCACATCTCTCCTCCACTCAAGCGTGACTGGTTTCCAAAAGTATCTTCATTCCACTGAGTCAGCCCTGAATACATGGGGGTGGGAAATAAAGAAAGAAAGAAAATGAGTGAAAAAGTAGTATGAAATGCATTGCAGTCTGTATAGCAAGTAATGCAACAAGAAGAATATTTACGTCAAATCTGATGTAAAATAATAATATAATAATAAAAATATATTTAAAAGCAATCTTAATTTAAAATGAATGAAAATTTTAGAACAATCCTAATGAGGTCAAAGCAGGTTTATTACATTTATAACTAATAACTATAACTATATATATATATATATATATATATATATATATATATATATATATATATATATATATATAATCAATTAAAATATATGTAAAACTTTGACTTGTTTCAGGTAGTTTAAGGCAACATTACTCATTCTAATATAGTTTAACCTGATGTACTAAAATAACTAAAATAAAGTCAGAAATAAAAATAAAAAAAACTATATAGACATTTAAAAAAAAATTAAAATGACAAAAACAATAAAATTACTAAAACGAATTAATTAAAATCAAAGCTGGTTCAGAATATTAAATCTATAACAGTATATCAGTGGTACTAAAATAACACTGGGTCAAGAATCGCATAAACTCTTTTCAGTTTATTTTTCCAAATCTCATTTGATTCTTTAGAATTTGTATTTTAGCCCTTTCGGATTGTTTCCTGACTATATTAGAATCTCCACTGGTATTTTGGGGAGATTGACTTACCCACACTTATGTTTTATAATGTTTAATTTATGCAGCTCGGACAACTTCATAAATGTTTCAGAACTTTAATATTCATTCATTTGTTTATGAAGCTCATGACCCAAGCCACACATTGTGCCTTTGTGAAGCTATTTGGCCAACAATCCCTCACTATTTGGCTGAACTCTGTGGCGCTGATGTGTTTATGCAGAAACACAAGTGTACAGCGTTCAGTCCATCGAAAACTCGTGGGTCTCAAGCTGCTGATTGTTCAATTATTAACCCATCTGATGAATGTTTCAGAACCAGGAAACAGTGCCAATGGACTGGGGTTAATTGAGAGGGTAAGACCCGGCCAGATAGTTGACCGGCAACATCAGTCCTGAAAACAACACACATATACAGCATTCTGGTAAGTGGTTTGAATGTAATGTCTCCGTTTATTTTTTTTTGTTAGGAATTTTACAACAGTTACTAAGATAAACATACTGGGCATATTTCAAACCGGAAAGTTTGAAAAATGATACAAGCTGAGGGAATTGAACCATCAGATACTGTAAGATGAGCACTTGAAATTTTAGACTAAATGTTATCAAGTGGAACACCAAGGACTTTAGTCTCAACCTGCGTTTTGACTACAGGCTCATTTACTTGGAAAAAAAAAACGGTTTAGTATTATATACTCCTGCATACATAATGTCCTCCTTCCTGTTTGATTGACATGTCTCCAATAATCTTGCCTTCTTCTATCTTTCAATCATGATATTACATATACCGTGATAGATTTTTGTTGAGTTGTTTTGGCCTTTAAGTTGTTTATTTTATTTTTTGCTCTCAACTTTTATTCAGTCAAAATGAGGCCCTCGCTGTCTTTAGTTTTAGTGTCTTTAAAGGGATAGTTCACCTAATAATTTAAATGTTGTCATCATTTACTCACTCTCAACTTGTTCCAAACCTGTATGAATTTCTTTCTTCTCAGTTTGTTGCTGCCACTAAATAATAAACAAGAAAGACAATTGCAACTTTTAATCTCACGATTCTGTTTTTTTCTCTGCCCTTCGCAAAGACCCGCCCCCTTTAGTTACTATTGCTATGTCCGACAAGCCATGCGCTCTCACGCCACACATCACGTTCTCACGTAGTGAAAAATACTTCGCGGAGCAAAGAGGACACTGACAACGTGTCCACAGACAAGACAGAGCAGGTTACTTTTGATATGAAACAGTTTCATATTTAAAATATTGTACGTTTTAAAAGAAGTTTAAACAATAAATAGCGTATAGTGGCTCTTTAATGTGTCATGACAGATCACGGTAGCTCCTTCAAGCGGCTTCAAGCATTTCAGAAGAAAAATTGTTTCAAGCGCGAAAAGACGTCAGTACACACAATTTTTCAAGTTGAAGTTCACCAACGTTAATCTACTAACTCCCCTGACTGCTTTGTCACACAAAATGACGGATTCTGGGTTATGATTGGCTAGATCACCTGTCAATCAAACTCCTGGCGAAGGGTCAAATGCGAATTTATATCTCACAATTCTGACTTCTTTTATAAACTGGCAATGGTGATTTATGAAGACTTTTTTTCTCGGAATTGCTATCACACAATCTGACTTTTTTTTGTTTTTATCTCACAATTCTGACTTTATAACTCACAATTGCTTGTTATAAAGTCAGAATTGTGAGATATAAAAGTCAGAAAAATGGGCAAATTTGACGTTATGTCATGCAATTGAGAAAAATAGTCACAATTATACCTTTTTATTTTATATTGCGAGGCAGAAACACATGCATAGTTTTTTTTACCCCCATAAGTCAATAGTGCCCATCAATATGGAATATGGATCAACTTTTTGGTTACCGAAATAACTTCTTTTATGTTCAGCAGAAGAAAGAAACTCTTAGAGGATTGGAACAAAATAAGGGTAAGTAAATGACAGAATTGTCATTTTTGTGTGAACAATCCCTGTAAAGAGATCCGGAGAAATCTCCCCAGCCCCTGAAAAAGGACATACAATTGATTTGTGGTGTGCAATTTGGCACATTTGCTTTGGGTAGCATCAAAAATGTTTTCAAAAACACAACGTTTAATAATTTGGGATCAGTAAGATTTGTTTTCTTTTATTCCGCAAAGATGCAATAAATTAATCAAAACTGACATTAAAGGCATAATGTTACAAAAGATTTCTATTTCAAATAACTGCAATTCTTTTGAACTTCCATAAAAGAATCCTAAAATAATGTAGCACTTTTGTATCATTTGGACATATCAAGCAGCTGTTTTCAACATTGATGATAATAATGTTTCTTGAGCAGCAAATCAACATATTAGAATCATTTCTGAAAAATCATGTGACACTGAAGACTAGCAGAATAAATTGCATTTGTAATATATTTTAAAATAGTCATTTTGAACTAGTAATATTTCACTCTATTACTATTTTTCCTGTATTTTTGATCAAATAAATGCAGCTTTGGATAAGAATTTTTTTTTTTTTTTAAAAAACAGTTTTACTGGCAGCAAACTTTCAAACAGTAGTGTAAAATACTTGAGGTATTGTCCATACAGCACAAATATTGCAAGTCTAGGTTAAAGATTTGCTCGAAGCCTCTTTCAGAGACCACTGATCATCATATAAAGTACCTGAGCTCATTTGATAAGTGTGATGAAGTAGCACATGTTTTTCTGTTTATTGGAGTGTGAGATGAAAACACATCTTGTTGTTTTTTTCTCTCTTTTACTTCCTTGAATGCAAATGGGCCAGATTGAACCCTGGGGCTTTAGTGTCCCCTGCTGCAGAGAGAAAGAGAGAGAGAGAAAGAGAGAGAGAGAGAGAGAGAGAGAGAGAGAGAGAGAGAGAGAGAGAGAGAGAGAGAGAGAGAGAGAGAGAGAGAGAGAGAGAGAGAGAGAGAGAGAGAGAGAGAGAGAGAGAGAGAGAGATGTCAGTGAACACAGAGTCCCAGGAGACTGTGTGGGGCAGAAGCGGCACTTTCCAAAATCTCACACACTGTTTACACATGCAGTGGAAAGAAGTTTTTTACTTCTTTAATTGGGTCCATATATAGTGACATAAGTGCTTGAACACCCTGTGCAGCTGCTCCGAGACTGAAGGAGCGCAAGCAACCAGATGGGACTTTACAACGGTCATGTTCGATCTCGATGTAGCTCACACAAAATGTGTTACATCTGAAACAAGTCATTAAATTGTGAAAGAAGTTTGAAAGATGTCACCGGTCTTATGTAAAGATGAGTACGGCCACCTCAGTTTGACTGTGATGACCATCAAAACTCACTGTCTGTCAAAAATGGGCATTATAAGCAGTTCTGTACCCGGTAGCCTACATCAGTTCCAAAGATTTCAAAGGAGCGGCATGTTTTGACACATGATGTGATGTGACTGACGTTTGCAATTTAAGCTGCGAATAGAATATTTGTTTAGTCTTTTCCCCCCAGTTTATCTAGTTGTAGAACCTTGCTAGTTTTAATTTCAGATGTTTAGGTTATATTGAAATTTATTTTATATTAAATATAAAATAAATTTATATTTATTTTATATAAATTATATTTATGTAAGCAAAACACAATGGTTCTTATTTTGTTCCTTCCACTGGGGCATGTTGTCACACGAGGTGTTTAATCACGTGTTTTTTTTTTTTTTTCTTGGGCAATAGTGACATTAACATTTTTTGTAGTCAAGGCTTTAAATATATCCTAAAACATGAAGAAAAGAAAAAAAACTGCTTGTAACATTCTCATCATTTATTGTCAATGTCATGTTTAAATTCACCTCACGTCACACAGTCATTAATATTTTGACTGCCTTTTATTCTTCAATGGTTTCTAGAGGCAGTTTGACGTAACTTTCATCCTCTGTGTGAGAGAGAGAGAGAGAGAAAGAGAGATAGAGCGAGAGAGATTCACTTGCTGGATTTTTGTGGTAGCGCGCGCTCAATGGGGTCACGAGGGACCGAAAAACTCCGCGCGAGCGACCTGTGCGATGCTCTCGTGCTCTATAAAGTCCTTCACTCCGCTTTCACCGGTGAGGTTCCCAACCGCCCAACGACACGTTTGAATAGTCAGGCTTTCTGCTGCGATATCTGACTGAACTGTAAAACTTAACGAGTTTGTGGGTGTCAGTATGAGCTCCTCGCTTCCAAAAAGCGAATCCACCACATCCCTGATCAAAACGAACCGAAGAGCCCGCGCGGACCCTGCGAGTCAACGCAACGGTCATCGGCACACAGGCGGCGGCGAGGACTCGTGCTGGACCGATGAGTGCGACGCCACCGCCCGCAGACCCCTTTGCCAGCCGAAACACGGACGGAAAGCGGAGAAGATCCAGAATCCCCGCGGCCAGGAGGATGGACTGGAACACCGCAAACCGTCACGGCACCACCACACCATTGACCCTCCTGTCCAGCTCCACGGGAATTCCCGCACCAGCCGGACGCCCACCTCGTCTCCATCCCTCTCCAAGCGCTCGGACGAAGCCGCGCTGTTCTTTGAAACGAAGGACAGGTATCGGACGGGCTCGAATCAAAGCCTCACCTCTAGTCCACCTCCAGCGCTTCAGCCCAGCAGCACGCGCGTCCACGGGAGAGCGAGCGCGCACAGCGGCGCGCTTGATGCAGACCTCCATCCCATTGTCAAATCAGTCTTTGGACAGGTAGGGTGACTAGTGTACTAAACTAATAAGTCATGTAGCTGATTCTTGTATCTAAAGTGACATTTATCTTGCTCAGTAACATGGCAACTTGACTAATTAAATTCAACTGAGCAAGTTTCAATCAAAAAGTGAATAATTCAAAATTTTAAATTGTTCTATATTATGTGCGTCATTTAGCTTTCATATATGAATAAAGTGGCATCAGTGTTTTTAGGTTAAAATTGATATCAATGTGGAAAAGATTATAAAAATGTAATCACTTTTTGTCTTTGTACCAGTTCAAGATACATGAGGAAAAAAAATCTATCAATATGAGGTCATAAATGGTGTATTTATAACAAACTATTTATCATAATTTTAAATAGTTTTAGCTATTTTTTAGTATGTCACATTGCAGAAGTCAATTAACATCAGTCAATTGCTAAACATGACAAAATCGACAACAGTGTAAATCAAATTGGCAAACTGTCAAACCATAATTATTATTTATGCCTCAGTGCATGCTGGGAAGACGTTGAATGCTGGTTTCACTCAATTCCTCAATTCACTCATTGGGAACTGAATGATTATACCATTAGATTTGATTCCAAACATGTTTATATTAAGTTAACTCAAATTTAGTAAAAAATAAAACTCAACAGGTGGTCAGTACAGAATTAAATGGAAATCTGCTCAGTTTTACGGTACTTTATGAACCACTTTTTTGCATTCCAGCAGCTTAGAGTTTTTGTCTCCGGACATTTTAGTGCAAAGACAAAACAAAAATGTAATAAGTTGTAAGTCACTTTAGATAAAAGTCTCAGCTAAATAACAATCATCACTGAATGTTCTCCCTTTTAAACCTAATGCGGCTGAATTATGAGTTATGACACAGTGCCTCGCGATGTTTTGAATGTGTAACTGGAGTGCATGCGTCTTTGGGGATATGATCTCTCTATGATCAGATAATGATGATAAAACTGAATTATGCATGAGGATCTGAAGATTAAAGTGAAATAGAAGTCTCAGAGATGTCACTTTGAATTCAGAGTTCAAAAAGTGGTCAGAGTGGTGTATTTGACCCTTTACAGTCACAGCTAAAGCCACAGCAATGTTGAATGACTGATGGAAAAATGATATGCATATTAGGTAGTGAAACCAGTGGAGCTGTTTTAGAAATTACATCATGGTTGAAAGTGAGCAATCTGAGCATCGTTTTTCAATCTCTGGTTGCCCTGCGATTTTTTGAGATCTTTTGAGGCTCTACATAAATTTCTAGTAATGCACTTTATGACTTTTAAGACTTTTTCCATTTACACTTTCATGCGATGCACATTGCAAGATTTTCTGCAGGGACATATTCCTTCAAGTTTATAAATAAAATATACATGTTTTAGTTTATACATAAAATTCCTTCATTTTAACATGGTGCATTTGCCCTATTTTTAAGGATTTTTTTTTTTTTTTTTTTACAGTGTTTTAGCGGGACCTGTATCGACTATAACACGTTCATGGATCATTATTCTCATCCTCATTGTAATTTAATCCCACTTTCTCCTGCTGCCTTATATCTCTGAAGGACAATAACTAACCATCCTTTTAATGTGCCACAGAAATAACTCCTCCAAATTTAGGTCAAAGCTTCAATAGGTCACAGACACAGAAAGGCACACATTTGTCTAGCTATCTAAATGAGGACATGCCAAAGACTGAAATTCTTTAAACTATAATTAAAAATAACCCAATCTTTTATCCTACACTCGAAAATATAACTTTTAGCACTTTTAGAAATACGAACAAACACCTTTTGCACATCTGTGTGGTCAAAGGACTAGTGTGAAGGGGTGGTGATGAGAAAAAAATGGGATGAGATAACTATTTTTCAGTTCTTTTGCAAATTTCTTAGGGGAACGGAAATGTTTTGCGAGAGAATGCAAAGTCTCTGGGGTACTTTTGTGAGAGAATGTAAAGCACTGAAAGATACTTTTCCCTCCATTTGAATTCAATTTTTTCCCATCTCCATGTCCCCTTAGGTGCGCCATATGAAGGACAAAATGATAGAAAGATTTTTTTTTAAAATAGCAATGTTTCAAAGACCTTGTTCTGCCTGAAACATTATTTTTTACTTAAATTATGACTCATTTTTATCATTTTTAGTTTCAAAGGACATTCCCAAAGTGAAATTTTATCAGATTTAGCTCACATCTGGGGCCTCCAAAGTACAGTTAAAATTAAATGCTCACACACTAACAGATTTTATATATTAGTGAGGATGCAATTGTTTTCATTTTAAAAAGTTAGTTCACCCAAAAATGAAAATTCTGTAATTTATTACTCACCCTCATGTCGTTCTAAACCCGTAAGACTTTAGTTCATCTTCAGAACACAAATGTAGATCTTTTTGATGAAGTCTGAGAGCTTTCTGTCCCTCCATAAACTTTGACACTTAAATCAAAGAGAAAATCATAAAGCGATCATAAAACTAATCCATTTGAACTGAATGGTTCAGTCCAAATTTTCTGAAGAGACTTGCTTTAAATGATGAACAGATTTAATTTAGGCTTTTATTCAAATATATAGATCTTCATTTGTGTTCCGAAGATGAGCGAAAGTCTTACAGGTTTGGAGTGACATGAGGGTGAGTAATTAATGACAGAATTTAGATTTTAGGGTGAACTAACCTTTTAAGGTTGCGTTTCCACCGCAGGAACTTTCTCCATGGAATTAGAGACTTTGGGGTGGTACTTTGTGTGTTTCGACCACAGGAATCAGGATTGAAATGAAGTTCCGGGCAAAAATTCCCTCCTCAGAAAGTCCCTGCTCATGAGGTAATACTTTTTTAAAGTTCCAGAACTTTCAGGGGTGGGGCTTGTTCGCTCAACATTCTGATTGGTTGACTCCACGCAGCATTTTATTTCAACCACCATTTTTAAAAGTCTGTGGAGTAAGAGTTGTTTGCTATTCAAGTTTAAAAAATACGACCAATGGACTAGGTTCAGGCTTTTTTTAGCTTTTACGTCATCCACAGTCCTACGTCACCGGACTAATTTGCCTAATCTTCACGGTACTTTAGACCTCAATGGACGTGCAGCAACAGGCCTGGGGGAAAAAAATTTCCTGGGACAAATTGTTCCAGATAATTTTGGTGGAAACATGGCTTAAGATAATGATATTTGCTACAGCCTTACCTTATACCAAACCCTCAAACAAACCTGTTGACTTTAAAGCAAAACATGATGTAGCCCATTTATGAGCTTTTCAAACAGTGGGGAGCACTTTTTTTTTTTTTACATGTTTAACTATAATTGTGAGTATATTTTCCAAAATTATAGCCAAAGCTAAAACAGAAACAATTCATCAATCTGCACCCATGCTGGAATCAAACAAAATGCTGAAATGCATTATAAAAGAAAGGCAAATCGTTTAAATTTTTTTCATGTGAAGAGAAGGGGACTCATCAGAAAAGAGCGTTCAGCCGCGTGTCAGTATAATCAGGTCAATTTTGAACTTGAATATGTGTTTAATCAATCATTATAAATGTAATGCAGGTACAACTGAAATCACATTGTTACCACAAAGCCTCGTGAACATCACAAGAAGACTTTTCTAACATCAGGCATCGGTCTTTTCTGTCAGAAACTCAAGATTCAGGATTGCCAGGCTGAGTGGGTCCTAGTTTTGACACTTTTTCTCGGTTTCAGGCGCCTCCCAGGCATCATTAGTCTTTGGCTTGGAAAATGTCAAACAGTCATTTTGTCACAACTCTTCAGTGTAAGACCTGCGCAAAAGTTAAAAAGCGTGCACGTTTCTTTGGAGAACATTCATCCATGACTGACGTGACGCACGATTGCGACGCCGTACAATATGTTCGCGCACACATGAGCTCAGCTCGGATCCAGAAAAGCCTTGCATCCTAATGTCTGTATTTATAGCGCCGCCGTGTCTATTTTTTTCCTCGTAGTGGATTGATATTCCTCAAATGCCGTGTTTCATATTTCCTTATGTAACATCAAGGCCTGCATACAATCCCTACAGAAATCATTCTCCGCCAGCAGGCGCTAAATATAGCAGCTCAAGACCTGATTAGAGAGGAGAGGGGAAAGCTGTCTTTTGTGCTGGAGTGAAAAAATTCAAATCCATTAACTACCTGACACGTGGGGTTTGAAACCGTGAAAATGAAGAGAGGATTCGAGCGTAGCTCATCACCCTGCCGAGACTGATCTAATGTATATGACAGAATATGTAGTCACATCTGTTTGCACATTAGTTTTAAAATGATCGTCAGTGTTTAACTGATTGATAAGTGGGATTTTAAATATAAAATGAACCAGCATTTTAAATATGCAAGCGGTGTGTTATATATACGCTCTTATAACAAGGCTCCTTGAAGTTTAATTTAGATCCAGATCTATAAAGAACGTATCGGTGTGAGGGCGGGGCAACCTTTCACTCACATGTCATCACACCAATAGCAAACCACAACCATCCGATCAAGTCCCGGCCTACTTTTTTTCTTGTTTGAGAAGCAATTTCACTTATATACATTGCAACAGGGAAGAAAAGACTATCGCAACCTGTGTTTAATGCTGACTTTACAAAAGCACAACATTAAAGGTACGACACTTCTGTAAGAAGGTGAAAACAGAGAGCACCTACCCATATTTTTCTGCAAAATGAGCGCTCACTCAGAATTATTTACAGAATTAAGGTGTGGTCACTTTTGCTTGCATTTTGCTTGTGGTGATAAAGACGTCTTTTTCAAACCAAGCAGCTTTCTGTTGTTCACTCCAGAAAGTTCACATGGCCAAACATGTTTTTGAACTTTTTGAGCTTCATGTGAAACTCCAGATCGCACGGATTCCTATTCTTTCATTTGTAAGGCGGAAGCCTTTGGAAATTCTACTTAAATTGTTTTTATTAAAATTAGATGTTCAACGTGCACTAAATTATGCGTGGTTGCACTTTAAGACTCTAATTTCACTGTACTTTTAGTATAGTGACAATAAAGAATCTTGAATCTTGAATGCCTGGATTTCACCCACTAAATTTCAACGAGAAACGGTCAATTTGACTGAACCTTTTCACTATTATACTACAGTATATTAAAGGATAAGTACACTAAACATATAAAAGTTACTGCAACTCAAAAGATGAAGAAAAATATTGATTATAGGTGCGAGAAGAGAGATTTAGAGAGAGACTGCTGAAAATATCCCTGAAAAAAGGTTTCGTTGTTACTGCACCATGTGATAGCTTTTGAGTGTCATTGTTGGTCTGGAGCTGGTGTGATGCTGGCATCTAACAACAAACTCTTGCTTGTTTATACTCTTGTATACTGTATGTTCATTCTTTGCTTCTTTGTTGTTCATTTGTCATCTCTTTATTTTTCACGAAGCATTATTTTGCTGTGCTTCAGCTATGATAAAGAAGACGTCCACTCTTGCATCATGGATTTTGGGAGCTGAGCAATAAAAGGAGATTGTTTTCGTTTGGGTTGATTTTATATATCTCAGAAATCGCATTTATTATCAAATTAAGTGGCGCAAACCAAATGCAGAAAAAACAAAACAAACAAAACTTTAATATTGTTGATTTAGCCAGATCAGATTAGATTTTTAAAATTTCAATTTTGTCACAGATTTCCTTGATACAACTTAATGAATCATACACTCTAAAAATGCCGGGTTAAAAATCAAAATCAAAAACAGGTTGGGCAAACATTTAACCCAACCGCAGGGTTAAAACAACAATCACTGGGTTTGTCCATTTTCAACCCAACTTGGATTGTTTTTAACCCAGTATTTTTTAGATTGTGTATTTATATTCTCGAAAATGGTAAAAATGGGAAAGCAGGTTTACGGCTGTCATTTTCTGCTGCGTTCATTACTGTCTAATTTTACCACATGTTACTGTAAATAAGAATTACAAAAATTCACCAATTTCCATAAAATAATCTAATGAATTGTATTATTACACTTTTGTTGATAAAATAACATTTCTATAAGCAGGGTTATGGTTTCTGAGTGAAATGGCATACATCCGAAATTGCACACAAAAAGCTCTTGTTTCTTTACCGAAATATATTATTTTTTACATATTATTGTTTTTCAATGTAACAAATGTGATTCCCTTGTAATACCTTAATGGATAACGCTTGATCTCATTTGTTAATGCATTAGTAAACATGAACTAACTATGAGCAAAATATTTTTACAGCAACCTGAGCTTCCTTGTCAGATTCTTTTCAGCCGCTGTGTGTCGCAGAAGTCTTGTGCTTCTTCCTCTTTCTCTCTCTCGAGGCAGAAGAGATTAATATCCTAATGCTGGCATCACTTGACCTGACTTGCGTTCACTAACAACGAATTATGCCACTAACCCGCTTTTGGAGATGTGCTGCGTACATCAAAAGCACAATTTTTGGAACCGTTTTCACAGTGAGGTTTCAGATCGATGCCCTTGCTTTGCCAGCAGGGGATGCCCGTCTCAGGCTCTCTGGCTAGAGTCAGAGAGACGGCGCTACAAATGACAATCTGTCATTCTTTGTCAAGTCATTTTCATCCTTCTTCCCTGTTGGATCCAAACTGGGATGGAGGGAGACAGGAGATGAGGATATGAAGGTGCAGGGAGGAAGAAAAATGGGAAGAATGAGAGACCTTTATGTATTATGTAAGAAAGACACAACACTCAGTTTTTGGAGGCAGGTGATGCAGAACCACTTTATCTCTGCCTCTCACTCGCTTAGCTCCATTTGCACTCATTCTTTTGGCTTTTTCCGGAGCATTCAGTCGAACCCCGCCCTCCCTCTCCATCCCACTTGGGTCACACCGACCTTGCAAGGGTCCGGGGGGGGGGGGGGGGGGGGGGGGGGCAAACGGAGGGATAGTTGAAAGAGCCAGGCTTAAACAGAGAGCGAAAAGAGGATATGTGAATAAGCGATACAAGCTGTGTCGTAAATTCCACGTCATTTCTGTCTTCCATACAATCTCAAAAGTCTCTGCTATTTATAGAAGCAAATGTGTTTTTTTTTTATTCGCCCATGAATTGCAGGGGAGGAAATGCAGAATTTCTAAGCCTTTCTCAGTCTGTGTAGTTAAGAGAGAGAGAGAATAGACCTTGAAATTCCTTCCATGGCACATACTTGAGGAACATGTGATTGCTCAGAGATCTTTCATATATATATATATATATATATATATATATATATATATATATATATATATATATATATATGAATACACATAAAATTGTTTTTAAATAAAAAGGTGATCCTCACAATGTTAAGGTCACATTTCACCCGAAAATGATAAGAAAAAATGAAATCATAAAAATATTTAAAATATTTTTAAGCTTTATTTATGAGTTTTATAACAATATTACAAAGAAGAAAACAGCAAAACAAAAGATCAACCTAAATAATACCTGTTTTATAAAATTATGACAGAAAAACATAAATATAAAAAAAATTAAATGTATAAAATCAATAAAAAAATCGATAAATAAATTAATTAAAAATAAATGCCACAAAATCGTAATGTCATAGCCAGTTTGGCAGTAGATTTCATAGTTACGTCACTGCAGCTGTGCACGCATTGTGTGGTGGCAGAAAAACAGCAATAACAAGTGGAACAAAATGTGCAAAATCGACGGAATAAGGGGGAAAAGTCTTCTTGTGCCTTTGGATGTCAGAATCTGAATGCAAAAAAAGATGGTCTTCATTTTTGTGATGGTCTTCAGATGTTAATGGTCGGACTGGACTCATGAAACCTGCAATGATATTAAAGCATAATTTGATGTAAACAATAGATCAGCATTCAGTAATATTCACACATGCATGGGCATAAATTATCCCTACAGTGACAGTATGAATTAATATTTAAACCTATAACATTTTACATACATTACATACATGCAGTTCATGTCACAATTCTAAGAAATGGGGGGTATAAATGTACAATTCTGATGAAAAAAATGCAGAATATTGAGGTTATATCTCGCAATTATAATTTTTGTTCTCAGAATTGTGAGCTATAAATTCAGTATTGCGAGGAAAAAAAGTCATAGTTAGATATTAATGACCTTATTTATTATATTCCTTGGCTTCCGTAGACTTTTTCTCATCCGGGCTGGGATGTTTTATAGTTTGTTTTTATAACAACAACAAAAAAATTCTATTTTTATCAAATGTAAAGGCCATTTTACTCCAAAATTGAAATGAATAAGTCTCAGGTTGAAGGATGTGCAAATTCACACCTGTACAGTAGAGGGCGCACCTAAAAAAAAAAAAAAAAAAAAGCCTTTCAGCTGTGCTGTCATTCTGTAATACAGAAGAATACGAGAAGTAAAGGAGTAAATGTATGCTCACATTTAGTCTGCAGTTAGTTTAGAATAACCATCATGTTCACACAGTCAAGTCAAGTCAAGTCACCTTTATTTATAGAGCGCTTTTTACAAGGCAAATTGTGGCAAAGCAGTTTTACATTAATAATTGGCAAATCGTTTTTGGCTGCACAGCAGCTCCCAAAGAAAATGGTGTCATTGTCCATCTTATTCTATATATTATTGATTCATTCCGTTGCAAAGATCAATAGTTATTAGTCTAGTTAGTTTATGTAAATCAGCACTGGAGAAAACAGTGACGTAATCATCCTGCTTAGCTCAGTTCGCATACAACGGCGCCAATGCAGGCATATCAAAAACACTGCTGAATATCAAGCAAGTGTCCCCAACTTAAGCAAGCCAAAGGCAACAGCGGCAAGGAACCAAAACAAAAAAAAAAACCTTTGGGGACACTTGGGGAGACTTTTGGAGACTTTTGGGGGCCAACAGTGAACACTTGTCCGATACTTAGGCAGAGTTACAGGTCATTAAACCGATTTTGAATCGCAACAGTCAAAATATTTGATCCAATTCCATCTAGTTGACAGCACACACAATACTTCTGCACTCCCGATTTCTCTCAACATGGGGACAGAAGAGCTGTCAGTCAATAAATGGAAAAACAAAGTAACTTGCGTTACCTATTTGAAAAAGTAACTCAGATATTTAGGTGTAAATTTAGAAGTAACTTTTTAGTTACTTAAAAAAGTAATGTGATTATGTAACTCACATTACTTGAAATGCGTTACCCCCAACACTGGGAAAGACTTTACATTGAGCAAATGATGACAGATCCAAAAGTCTCCATTTGCTCTCCATTTAGCTTCATTGCTCACTATGTGAAATTCTTGCAATATTAAATATATCCCATTTGGGATTTAACTTTCCTGCGGTAAGGGAACATGCATTCAGTTGCTTTTATAAAACATTTACCAAGAACATCTATTTGTTTTTAGTACAAGTCATCATAGCATCAAAACATAGCACCACCCGACACGTTGCGGGTAACCCGAGGCGAGCACTTGACACTCGGGTATGGCAGGTGAGATCGAAGGGTCGAGCGGAGAGAAAAACAGTGAAACCAGAGCTAATGAAGCGTTCGGATGGGGAAAAGAACAACACTTCTGAAGTGCTGCTACATGTTTCATGCTCTTAAAGGAAGGTGAATGAATATTTCAAGAGAAATGTCTAATTCTGTGCATGAAACCAACATGAAATGTGTATTAAAGCCAATAGCCAGATCGGCGCTCAAATTTCCTTCAGAAAATGTAAAAATCTAGTCATCGGTATATTCATGATTTTGATGATATATTTTTTAAGATTATGTTTTCTTGTAAATATTCCCAAATTCAGAGATGTTTCTTTGATCTCAAAGGATGCATTCTGTCCAACTGTATTTGGGATTGTGTAAGAAGGAGCAGCGCACTAGAGATGAAAATGAACCTCTCTGCTCATCTTCCTGTCTCTCTGGCAGCCCGTCGCCGTGTCCAACAGGATTATCCATGACCTCACATCTTCGTTAAAATGAAGGAGTCTTATTAACATTGCTGTCAGAATGATCCGTTTTGTGCATGTGCGGCTCAAACGCTCGAGTTCCTGGAGCTCAAATGCGAGATTGTGACGCCAGCAACACCAAGGTCATGTGGGGGGTTTTGGAAAGAGTGTTTGTCACATAGTACATTTAACATTTATTCATTGAGCATATGATTTATTCGCATTCATTCAGCAACAAATGGGGAACAACACAAACACAAGTTATTAATCATAAGAAGTTGACAGCATTGCAATATATTTTAAACCATGCATAAAAACACTGCAAAACAATGATTAATTAACTTTCCGATACAAATATCTAAACTTTCTTAAGTCAAGATACATTTACTTGAGAAGCAGAAAATATTTTAAGACATTCACAGTTTATTTGGGGTAAGAGAACTAATGTTTTTTTTTCTTACTTTTTTACATTTGTACTGGGAAACATGACAAAATACTATTAGAGTAAAAAAAACAAAATAAAGAGTATGTAAGCCAATTATCATTCATGTAACATTTTTTTTAAATGTTTCTACTTGTTTAAGAATGTTAAGAGAACATTTAAAATGAACAATAATGTTTACAAAATGGAATGCTCCCTTAATATTTGCATAACCAAGAAAAATATGTTTTTAAAAACATTTTGGACATTTTGAACATTCAGAGAACATTTGTTAATAACTTAATGGGAACATTAACAAAACATCCTTAGAACAGATTTTTGTTTGCTGGGTTTCTTCCTGTCAAACATTTTACCACTGAAACATCAAGTTAACTGCATTCCCACCTCGATACTCCTTATTCAGTTTAAATCACAATTTAGGGGTCGACAGAAGGCTGAACGTATATCAGTCAGATCACTGTGTTGCATGATTGATGTTACAGAAATATTGTACAGTAACACCGGTTAAACAGGTTGTGACGAATCCTGAGCACTAAATCATTTCTGTTTATTTAACCTCAACATACTCCTAAGCATTACAGTATTGGAAAGATGACTTAAATCACCATGTGTGGATGATTTATGCATACATGGACGCACAGTTATGCGATTACGACAGTTCAAGAGCCGGTCTGAGCATGTATGGATATGTGCGTGTGCACGTGCGCCAGTGTGTTTCTGCGCTGCTGGTGCGTGTTCTCTTGCTGAGTTGACGTTATGAGAGTGGACGGCGCCTGGCTCTGATTTCTGATGTGTTCTGAAGTTCACAATGAGCCTCCGGTGAAGAGGCTGGCTTCAACTAGATGAATCATCCTCACCGACAGAGAGAGAAAGAGGGTGAGAGATAAGCCATACATGAGTAAACCAAATAGATCAGCTGAGAATTCCTCAGGAAGGTTAAATGTGCTTACAACAGAGATGTTGATGGATCCAGGGGGAAATTTATGCGGCCGCTTTTTCGTAGCTCGAGAGTTCTTATTGAACTGATGTTTCTCATCAAGTTCCCAAAAAGAAATGTAACTAACTTAACAGTCGCTAAACGTTTCATTTGCGTCTTATTCACTAACCACCGATCATACAGTTTAACTATATGCCAAATTCATGTAAAATATCACTGCATAGTATAAAAAGGATCATTTCAAGAGCAAACTTATTTTTTTTGTGCCTTATTTACAAAAATCAGTGTTGCATGCCTCAATTAAGGCATGTGTTATTGTGCTATTACACAACAACAATTCACAACAAAACCCACCCAGTATCTACTCAAAACTAGCCCCATCGTGTTTCAGGGGGGTCCCCCGGTAAAAATCGCATTCCGAGGGGGTAAAATCCCAGTTTTTGGTGTGTTTCCCCTGGAAAAATTTGCATTCCAGGGGCTAAATATCATGTTATTTTGGGGTCGACATGAAATGGCGTTAAAGTTGCCCAAATCCACTGGAAAACCCCAGACTTGGCAACACTGACGCGATGGCTGCATCCAAAATCGTGTATTCTCTTGAGTAGGTATGCGATTACATTACATTACTTTGCGACCACTAAAAAAAGTATGTTCTATGTAGTACGAATCTGAAGTGTGAATGTAATCCAGACGTTACACATTCCGCCGGGTTGTCATTAACATGTGACCTACCAGCATCAGTTACATCACTTCACTGCCATTCACAAATCCTCTCCAGTAAAGTGTCCATCGTATGCACACTTCAGAAACGAAGTAGTCAGCCATCCGGGTGCTTTTCGCTGTGGATTCGGACATTTTTCTTTTGTCACGAAATGTTTTTCACCAACAATATAATGCCCACAATGGTATTTTTTCAAACGTCAGACCAAAAAAGATACTGCCGAGAAGGACGTTATTACAAGGCATAGATACAGACTTTAAAGATTTAAAAAAACAAATCAGATGCTTGTGGTTCTCTAATAGTGGGCGTGTGTACGCCATCACTTGATTTACAAGATTATTTTAGGACCCATATAACAATGCATCCAACATGTCCAAATAAACATCGCTTTCATTTTGATAAGGTATGCACATTTTGGGCAATACAGATAACTGATAATTACTTACAATTTGAAGCCAATAATCAATAGATTGGCCAACATTCGATATCAATCTACCTTTCTAGTGGCTGAATAAAAAACTTTTTATATATACAGTACATAATTATAGTTAATGATCTACCGCCAGTACATGGACTTTAGCATCTTGGCAGAAAGTCTCCATTTAAAGGGAAAGTCCCAAATATGACAATTTTGTCATCACTTACTTATCCTCAAGTTGTTCTAAACCGACAGTTGACGGTAGCTGTTTTTTTCCTACCATGGAAGCCAATGGCTACCATCAACTGTTCATCCATATTCTTCAAAATATGTTCTTTTGTGGTCAACAAGAAAAAACATGAGGGTGAGTAAATGCGAACTATCCCTTTAATCTCACTGCAGTCTATGAGCATCATTTAAGGTTAAAGGTCTTTTATTTTCCTTGTTTCCTATGAATACAGAGAGATTTAGAAAGAGAAAGAGTGAGGTGAGAGTGGCCTAAACAGGAAACCATTGGGTTCAGTGGGCGAGTGCCAGCTCAGCAGGTGAATTCTGGGAAGGGCTTCCTGTTCTCCCCTAATAACCTGCCGTGGCCTTCGGCCGGTGCTCTGCGATTTGGCAGCCTTTGCGCATCCGTGCCTGGTGCGTCACAACCTCACCTTTTCACATGCGGCTTTTGTGTTTTGACGTCCGGTCTTTGATCTGAACACTGCCCCTCGTAGCTGGGCGGCACGACTACAAGTGTGTGTATTTTTAGCTCTGTAGCCCAACATCCGTATGTGTGTAATCGACTGTGCTCGTACACGCATGCACGCGAGTGTGTGTGTTTTTGGTTTAGTGTCTTCAGCATCTTGCTCGGGGGAAGGTGATACGCTCGTCCGTGCGAGCCTCTTTGTCTGTTTTCGCCTTGTTTGGATGGACGATTTTAAAACTGAGCAGCTGAGAGTGAGGGAGAGAGAGAAAGAGGGAGGGAAATGAGTGGAAAAGAGAGAGTGGGGGAAACGAAGGGAGGGTGAAAGGGAGAGAGAGAGAGTGCAAGCAATCTTGGCTTTTCTCTTCTGAGCAGCCCTTCACACTGAGACACATGTCTCCTTTTTCTGATCCCTCCATCCACTTATATTCTCCTCCCTTCCTGTCACCTTGACATCCTGCATCGCCACCCCTGGATCATCTATATCCTTCCCCTAAAATCCATCTTTCCTAGAAGATAAGCCTGCAGACCTCATCTCACCATCTGTAATCCATGCATGGAGACATGTGGATGCACGTATATGCGCGCATGCGGCCGCATTGACTTTCAAGCGCGCAAAATTAGCAGAAGAGACTTTACTATGGGAAACTGTGTTAAATCGCCGCTTAAGAATTTCTCCAAGAAGGTAAGATGTTCTTTCTGATAGCTAAGAGTGTGTGCGTGTGGGTTATGGACTCGACCTGAACCTGGACTGCGTTGCATGGACTGTCAGAGATGAGTTTAATAGCCACGAGTGTAAGTGTATACAGTACCATTATGGTAATTCTCTAAGAAACAGAATCTGGACTGACTGAACCTTATGACATTGTTCAATCTATTGAGTTTTGCATGCTGGAAAGTTCTAGAAAACCTAAGAAACCAATCTTACAAACGTTACTATGAAAAAACTGACTTGTCCTGCATGCTGGACGTTTAGTTGCCGTCTTTGACCTTGGAATTTGCTGGGCATGTTCATGAATTAATGTGTTATTATATGCTAGATCACGCTGCCATAATGTACCAGCAATGTAATGAGAATAAACCCAAAAGTTCCTGACAATGACATCTGAAGTTGCGATTCTGAAAGTTCTTAAAGTTCTCAGAAGTTATTCTCAATCATCTCTAGATGACTTGGAATGTGTACGCTCAAGGATTAGCCTGAGATGTCATGCGCTGGCAACGGCTAACAGCCCAATGGCACAGGTTTCTTCGGAAGAACGTACGAGCTGGCACCTTACAGACTTGGCAACAGATGGAGTGTGAAGGTCATGTGCAAATAGAGGGGCGATGCAATGCACATGTTTGCATAGACACATATGTGACCCTGGACCACAAAACCAATCATAAGGATCAGCTTTTCTTTAAATTGAGAGTTATATACCATCTGAAAGCTAAATAAATAACCTTTTCCGTGATGGGAATGGGTTTGTTAGGATAGGACAATATTTGGCCAAGATACAACTATTTGAAAATCTGGAATCTGAGGGTGCAGAAAAATCTAAATATTGAGGAAATCGGCTTTTAAGTTGTCCAAATGAAGTTCTTAGCAATGCATATCTACTCACAAAAATAAACTGTTAATATATTTATGTTAGAAAATTTATAAAATATCTTCATGGAACATGATCTTTACTACTTATCCTAATGATTTTTGGCCTAAAAAAAAAAAAAAAAAAAACTACATTTCTGACCCAAAAAAGGGATTGTTGGCTAATGCTACAAATATACCCGTGCGACTTATGGTTTTGTGGTCCAGAGTCGCATATGTATCATGCAATTGTCATAGGCTTCATTGCAAGATCTTCAGTATATGAGGCCAGATGAGACTGCTGTGTGTGCGTGTATACCTCAATCTGCCCAGAAGTAGGATGCAGATTACTTTAGCCACATGTGGTAGGGAAGGATAACGGGAAGAGGGAGAAAATGAGATCTAAAGGGAAAAAAAACAACTTTAAGCTAATGAAATCAGTTTGAAGTCAACATAAAACCCATTTTACTTATGTAATCTGTATTTGCAAGTAAAACAGTGAGAAAAAGTAAAACTTTTGTCGATCCGGAATTGATTGAATCGTAAAAAGTGAGCGAGTCGTAGCTGGAGAGAAGCAGTTGAGAAAATAAGGGATTCAAGACATCATCTGAAAGGAAAGTCGTTTCAGAGGCAAAGCAAGTTATTATATTTTGATGAAAGATTATAATAGCTGCACCCCAATTCGTCTACTTTTATTACGCTTTAAAAGTATGTGAAGAGTTCATTTGCAAAAACAGATAACTCCGTTTTTATTAATTCTCACAAATCATGTTTTTTTATTATTATTATTAATATTATTGTGCATTCCAAGTCATTTCAATCAAACTGCAGTTGGGTTGCTTTGATTAAGTAATAATAACTCAAAAAATACAGGTAACTTACAAAATTAATTGAAGTTAATTGAAAGTATGTTTTTTTTTTTGTAGCAAAAGCAGATAACTCCACATTTAATGAGTTAAACAAAACCAAGTAATTTATATGTCTATATACTTAATAAATATACACAAAAACACACAAAAATAATATATACAATAGAACACAATTATAAATATACACAGTACACACATACATTCTGTAAACACAAACTTTTATTTTGGATGCGATTCATCGTGATTAATCGTTTGACAGCACTGATTTATTTACGTTTTCCTTCTGAAACTTATTTCAGTTAGTTGTCAAGGTAACGTTTCAAACTTTTGTTAATTTTTAGGTTTTCATCTAATATTTATATTTAATTTTAGCTGTAGCTTATAATTTACTTTATTTAAAAAAAATATATTTTTAATAGTTTTTAATTTGAAAAAATTATAACTGCAGTGTACTGTTGCCACAGTCATCTTGTCACAGTTAACGTCCCCATACACACACTCTGCATTTCAGTTCATTTCATTTACACTGTTCAACTATTTTTCCTATACCATATTGGAGAGAAGAGAAGTAGCATGTTGGTATGCCAGTCTCTCATGCAGAAAACTCTCCTCATGTTTTTTGCATAGTGATGCATTTAAAAGTTAATAGCCAAACGTATCTTTATAAAAGTTCACAATGTTGTTGCAGATAAATTAAATATTTTTTCCATCAGGTTAAATTATTAATCACTCGAACCCTTTGACCTAAACCTACTTAACCGACAGCCTTGCGCGTCCGCCATGTTTGTAGTTTTTGAACACTTTTTATTTGTGTTTGTAGTTCTGAACCAAATCCTCCTCAAAAAAGCACAGTGAGTGGTAGGCAATATTAGCCATTCGAGCATGCATGGATCTGCACTTTGAATTTCCACCAGAAATGGTAGACCATCCATCTAGGACACTCATTTCAACATACTACGATTTGGGACACACTATATATATGAATACTCTGGGTGTATACAAAAATGACGGTTCGGTATGGATTTGGTTCAGCAACTAAACATAAAATTGCTTTTTTGTTTTTTATTAAACAATGGTTTACTGAACAAATTGTGTCTCTCTCTTTAAATAAATTCAATTATAATTAACAGTTTAAAGAATAAAAAATCTCTGCTAATGCTGTAAACTATATATAGGGAGCCCTTACTTGTATTTTACTATATTAAAGGTTAAAATTAACAACAGAGCCCAAATTATTCTATTAAGTTGCTATTTATTTTTACATATAATAATCAGCAATCAATTGTATGCAAACATGTACATTGCATATAAGGCAGCTTTTGCTTTTAAATCTGTTTCTACTCCAATTCTATGTAAAAATATATTCATTTACACCGTAATAACTATAATGACAGATTTATTTAAACATTAACCTACAGTAAACATACACATTAAATAATCAAGGCGGGTTAAGTAAAATATAATGAATTTTGAAAAGAGTTCATTTCTCTATCAAACGAACAAATTAGTTGGACACTGAATCTCATTTCTAAAAGCTATATTGTTTACAATCTGTTTTATTGACGTCTTTCCTCAGTTGAAACACCGATTGAGCGATTACACGTTTCAGTAAGTTGTACTGTATCTTTCAACAAACCTTCAGTTGTTCACGCTACATAAAAGAGCGACAAAACGGCATTTACTGTTTGATTTTCATCATAAAAATGGGCAGAATTTGTGGCATGAGACTTTGTTTCTTATCGAAAGTAACGAAACACAGAGATTATTGCAATTATTGGTGATTAATGGTGGTTGAAAGTGGTTAATGCGCTACAACTCTGTATTCGTTGGTTACCGAACCGAAAGATGTGTACCGATTACACCCCAATGAATAATATTTAGGACAGGTAGTTTTTCCTATGCAATAATTTGTTAACTCGAAGCTCGTGCGCTAATTTGAGTGATAATTGATCACTATAAATACAAACATACAACATAAATAAAAACATAACATAAATACAATATATGGTTTCAGAACACTTCAGCTGCTGTGTCTCGACAAGCACTCTGTTTAGTTGTTCGATGACGTCCCTCTTCTCTTTAATTAACCCGTGGGTCTGTCAGTAATTGGGGAGATGGTCTTTGTGTGTTTGTGAGTTATATTCCACGTGCTCTTCACCTCCTCTGCCTAATTGGTCATTATAATGTGCTGGCTGACTGGTTTCATTCTTATCCACTAAGCAATTTTACCTTCTCAAAACATACTAGGTTATTTGGGGATCTTCTCTCAAATAATGACGTCGGTTAGTCCACATCTTCACCCTTCAGTGATCCTAACAATCGTGATCAGTGAGTTTCATTTATGAGAATAAGCCGATTTGCTTAATTTGCTTTTAAAATGCCTTAAGCCTAGTGTGATCATTTGTTTTTATGGCAGCAATCAAATGGCACGGCATCGCGGCAGTGTGCCGTGAGGATGAAAGTGGATGAATTATTCAGTTTGAACGATATCTGATCTTAAAGGTTCTGTCAGTTGCTGAGAGGGATGAGAGAATAGAGGGCAAAGTCTGGAACAATGCGATTTACCCGAGTAGGACATGTTCCTGGATCAACAGCCTTTGTTGGGCTTGGAACAACATTCCTGTCAAACATCCATATCCCTAATTCATGCAAACTCGGATGTGGGATATTGCTACCCTATTTCTCTGGCTTCTGAATGTATGAATATATTTAATCATTCCGTTGTTTGAGGAAGATATTAAAGAAAAAAATTATTTATCAAATTCTTGCACACTTTAATGAACTTTGACTCATTAGCTATATTTACATGGACACACTTTTGTTTTTGAATGAAATCATTCCGATTAATGAATCCAAACATAGTGTTTGTATGAACACTAAATAAAATGATTGGGTTGATGTCTGCGTTTATATGTCACAAGCTTTGTTGGTTTTTTGACATGCGCACACTGCACAAATACAGAGTTTCCCGCTGTTGCCACATAGAAGCATCATCCTTCCATTCTTGCTTCGCTTCCTCATTAGGAGACAGCGAGCATGTGAACCTTTGTGCCGTGCTGCTTATATTTATGTTGCCACTATGTTCACGTCACAAAATCTTACAAATATATTTATTAACATGGCCATGTACAGGGTTTCATTAATTCAAGGGTCTGGGGTCAACTGATATTTATACTTATTTTTTATGAATACATTTCTTAGAGAAATGAATTTACTGAAAACTACCAATATGTAAATATTCATTATTAATCTAATGCCTAATATGCTGAAAACGTCTCAGTTCATGTTTCTTGTCACGTGACATTGACAATTACATGAATTATGGAAATATTTAGTTGGACGTTTCAAAATGAGACAAAAGTTTATTAGTTTGCTTAGCTGATATATTCTGTCAGTTGTGTTGTAGCACTCGAGACCGATTTGGTCTCTGTCTTGTCTTGGTCTCAGACTAAAATGACTCAGGATTTTATTTCAAGACCAGTCAAGAGCACAACTGCAGGGATATCGCTAAATTGCTGTCTTTGTTAACATCATTAATTTGATTGGATGTAAAACATCCTTCAAATGCAATCAATAACTTATTTCTAATTTCATTTATTTTGTTACTGTTGTGCCGGGTCAGAAATCAACAAGGGATTGTGTCAAAAATGTGACCAAAATTAATACAAAAGCCCAAAAAAATCAAGATATGATTGCAAAAAAATAGATCTCAATATTTATAACATATGATATAATTAAGTAATATCACAAGAAAGTGGAACATTAATCTCAACATTATTTATGCAATTGTACCAATTCAGATGCAACTTCTGTTCCACCTCGGGAAGATGAACTTTCAATTGACCCTTCGCAAACAGTTTGATTGACAGGCGATCTGACCAATCATAATCTCGAATCTGCCATTTTGTCTGACAAAGCAGTCAGGGGAGTTAACAGATTAACGTTAGTGAACTTGAACTTGAAATATTGTGTGTACTCACGTCTTTCCGCGCTTGAAACAACATTCCTTCTGATGTTCATTCATGTTTATTTGATGCTATAAATGAACTAGCATGAAGAGATGATCATGAGAGTGCATGGCTTGTCTTTGCGAAGGGTCAATTGATTGGCAACAGCTCTATACAGTGTCTTACTATTCTAATTGTAATTACTGATTAAAAATAAGACATTTCTCTGGCAGTAAATGTGGATCTCTGGTCTGGTCTTGGTCTTGTCTTGGTCTCAACCCCTCAAAGTCTTGGTCTCGACACACACTGGTCTTGGTCTCGACATGGTCTCGGATTAGGTGGACTTGACTACAGCACAATCTGTCAGTTCTGTCGTAAAGCAGCTTTCAATTCGTGCTAAGCAGCCTCTGTGAACAGTAAAGCCCGCCTACTTTGCTTTGATTGGTCATCTCAAACATTTTGACATTGACGAGCGCTATTAGATCACTGAGAAAGTCTTTATCTGGCTGTTGGGCAATATCCTTGCATCTCTAAAGTATTAAAGTTAATATTGGACAGTTATTTTACAACATTCATTATTTACACCTCAGACAAAGGTGGGTACGGACATGGTTTAGCACATTTATAAAGAGACAGACTTGTATTTCCCATCATCTTCTGTAGTAGCACAAGAATGCTAAAATTCATAAGAGAGGAAGAGAAATATAATAATGTCAAGAGAATCAATTTTATTCCAAATAAAATCTCATAAATAGGAACTTCCCTGGGTAAATCACATTAAATGCAAAGCCTCAGCTCATAGAAAGATACTAAAAAAAAGTTTCAATTAATTTTCAACCAATCGCTTGACCTGACGGCTGACTGAATTGACTGACTGACCCATCCATCCATCCTTTGTATCAGACAGACAACCGTGTAGTTTCTAATTGTATCTTTACACCACGTTTCCTCTGCGCTTACTTGTCCGGGGCCGTCGGGACATGATGGCTGCACCCAGGACCGGAAGAGCAGCTACAAAGCAGTGCAGTCATGTGAGGAAGGGGTGACATCTGGAGAGGCCCTCGCGGCCCTGGCTCAGAACTCAACATACATGCACAATGTGCTCGGGCCTGCCTGCATCTTCCTCCGCAAGGGCTTCGCTGAGAGCCGGAAGGCTGTACGTAAGTCTGGACATGCACATCTACACACACATATGATAATGCAAAACGAGTTCTCACTTATCTTCTTCAACTTCAGATTTCAGAAAAACACACTATATGCATTGCATATTATATATATATATATATATATATATATATATATATATATAAGGGATTAAGTACAGTCATCATCACTAAATAAAGCTGCAGTATCCTGAAAGAGTTCATTTTTGCAATATCGACTTGCTGAATTTACACTTTCAAATAAATAAAAAATAATACACATGAAATATTGATTTAAGTTAAGTTAAAATGTACAGAATAAACATATTGGCAAAGTTTGTATATACAGTTCAGTGTGAATTAGCAGAATCAAGCACCCCAGCTCTCATGCAAGTTAATTTGCACACAGTATCCATAAAAATGGTAATCACTAGTCAAAATACAGAGATCATCTGCATTTGACATCCCTATGCCTGTGGTGTGACATGCTATATTATCTAGTTTGTGCAGCATTTTGCCAGTTATTGTGTAATTGCTTATGTAAACAGCTCTCACTGTGCGATTCCATTGAATATTTGTAGTTAAAATGGACTAATGAAGGCAAAAAGTGTTTCATATGATGGGGGAAAGCACCTTATAAGTGTTGAATCTTTAGCGATACAGCAGAAGAAATCTTTTTTTTTTTTAGTTGTGAATGTTGTGAGTTCTAAGTATGTAGCTATTGAATATAATACAATATCGCATAGCCTGAATTGAATGTGATGACTGTGTACCTCCGAACAATGGAAAGAAACGTCTCAATTGATTTGTCTTTGAGGGATGCAGGCATAAACGAACAGAATATGTACAACACGAACACTGCGGTCTGATTCACAAATGAATGACTTTTATGATTCAGTTCTTTTTAGTGAATCAAAAACAAACAGCGTGACCAAAGTAGTGTCATTCCCGAATGAATGATGATTCTTTTAAGAAAACAAAAATATATATAGCACGACTACTCTGATTCATGAAAAAGTGACTCTTATGAGCCGGTATTTTTCAGTGAATCAAAAGCATAAAGTGCAACCAAATTTGTCTTGATTCCTGAAAGAGTGAATAGGAGCCGTTTTTTTGTTTTTTTTTCTCCTGAATTTACAAATACATACTACCAGTGTCTGATTTCCGGTTCTATGGAAGCGTGTTGCCGCCACTAAATAAAATAATAAAAAAGGTAATTGCGACTTTTTTTTATCTTGCAATTCTGACTTTTTTTCTCAGAATTGTGAGTTTATATCTCATAAATCATTAACATGCAGTTGCGAGAATTGTGAGATAAACTAACAATTCTTGGAAAAAACGTCAGTCTTTTTTCCCCTTCACAATTGAACATTATTACACACAATAACGAGTTCATATCACAATTCTGAAAAAAAAAACTCATTTGTATGATATAAAGTCGCAATTGAGAGAAAAAAAAGTCTATTGTGAGATAAAGTGGCTTTTTTATTTTCAATTCATGTTGGAAACAAGCTTCGATAGGTTCTTTTAATGAATAGACAAATTTAAAAAAATTCAAATTCGGTATGACAATTTCTACACTGAACCGAACTCATCAGAGTGGAATGGATACCTATAATGCATCTATATATTCACACACAAATACAAATATATATATATAGTTATGAACTTTATTAATAAACATAGTTTTTGAATACATACATGCAAAATATGGTACGCACTGATACAGTTTTGGGGGACACAAGGCTCTCTGCTGTTTGCAGACAGTCATAAAAAGAAGCAGCACTACGTGCTTGGGGTTTATGTATGAACTGCAGGGATCTGTTTATTAGCCTCTGCAGGGGTCTTGGGTCATGGTCACGTGACTGAGTTCTTCTGCAGGAGCTCAGAGAGTGTTTGGAGGTGAGCCCTGTGTGTGCTTGTGTTTCGAGGAGATGTGTGGAACAGGGAATGCTGGGATCAAAGAACATATCTGGTTGAGCTGATTATGAGAGATCAATCCTGGGTTTTTATGTGCTGTTCCAAATGACTTAATCCAAATGGGAAGATCGAATTTAAAAACCAGTTAATTCCGTTAGGGATGGGGGGAAACCATGAAAAGGTTGGGTGTATTAGTTTACATGTGCCATTGTGATCCTAATGCTGTAATGAGTTTCTCTTTATAGCAGAAAATGGTGCATTGAATTAAATGACTGTATTCTTCAGAGTGGGAGGAGGAGGAGGATAACTGCACACATTTGAGTGGATTGTTGTTGATTATTTTGTTTGTTTTGTTGCAGAACAGAGAGCTGAGACCAGAGGAAATGGATGGTAAGTTCTAGCTCAGTGCTGTATATATACAGTTGAAATATAAACACACTCATTTATTTTATATATAAATTAATACTTTTATTGAGCAAGGATGCATTAAATTGATCAAGAGAGACTGTAAGGACATTAATACATATAATTTATATTTCAAATAAATGCTGAAACACTGCAAACATTGGAAAGGCAAATCTAGTTTTTGAATATGTAACATTCAAACCTTTAATTCCAAAAGCGGCTTTTAATAAGGCAAAGATTATCTCACCCTCTGTTCCCCGCAAACGCATTATAAATAGAAGAAATTCAGAGTAAACATGCAGTTATTAGGTTGATTGTATGATATTAAACTAAACTGAAGAGTCTGCAAAATATTAAGTGTTTTATCACATGCATGTCATTTCTGGCATTTCGATGTGTGAAAATTCTCACTGAAGTTTCGCAGCATTCTCTAATATAATGTGTCAATTGTTCCATTTTAATTTGAAGAGCTTTTATTTAATTTTGAGTAGGAAGGGTTTGCAATGAAGTATTTCGTTACAAGTGTTTTGGTCTTTCGTAGACGCGTTGTTGTGCTCTGCAAGTGCTTTGTAATTGTCTTCAAAATTGTGTTGAAAGCAAAGTGCATGAGGGAAGTGTAATTGTATTATAAAATATTCTCTGACTCCCTCTCAACTGTCCTCTTTTTTTCCTGACCTGGTTTCTATCTTCACAGAGCTACGAGAAGCCTTCAAAGAGTTTGATAAAGACAAAGACGGCTTCATTGGCTGCAAAGACCTGGGGAACTGCATGAGAACCATGGGATACATGCCTACTGAGATGGAGCTCATCGAACTGAGCCAGCAGATCAACATGAATCGTGAGCAAAGTATATGTATATATGGCTCTATTTGATGCTTTTTACATAGTAAGCTCACTAAGTTCTGTGTCCTCTGTCTTGTAGTCGGGGGACATGTGGATTTTGAAGACTTTGTGGAGTTGATGGGCCCCAAACTTCTGGCTGAGACGGCAGATATGATTGGAGTAAAGGAATTGAGAGACGCTTTCAAAGAGGTGACTGAGTTAGGGATCACGATTTGGGGAAATGATCATATTGTGATTTTTCTTATAAAAATTTTAAAAACATTCCTGCTTTGTTGTGCTCAACATCAATATTGTGATTATGTCAGTATGGCTATACAATAAATAAATGATTAATATGAATAATTATATATCAAAATAATATAAAAATGACCAAATAAAAATTAAATATTAATATTGCTAACATGATATTTCACGGCACAGAAAAAATAAACTATTTAAGAAATATAATATAATAATAATTACAATACAACTGTAAAAATCTAATTGCTTATTTCTGATTAAAAAAAATTGATTTAAAACGTGATTTTAAAAAAGGCAGGTTTGTTGTGCTTGTAATTATAAAATTAGTGATTATATATCAGTCTATAAAATAAAAATAATTATTAATAATAATATATCATTATTATTATTATTATTATTTTCTAGCCATTATACAATAATAATAATAATAATAATAATAATAATTATTATTATTATATAAACAATTTGATTTGTAATATTTCACTGTACAATAAAAAACAAGTATATAAGAAAAATAATATGATAATTATTTTATTTTACATTACAACTGTAAAAATCTAATTTCCCGAAAATCTAATTTTTCCAAAAATAAAAAATCCCTAGTTTGTTTGCTTGTTTGTAGGGCTGAATAATTTGACCAAAATTTTGTGATTTCATATCTGTATGGCTATAAATAATAATCATTTAAATTATTATTATTATATTTACTTATTTTTATATTATGTATTTATATTGAAACATGTAGCACATACTGTATATTTATTGATTTAAATCCCAGCCTTTGTGATTTGACAATCGCACCAAGCCATATGATGATTTCAATTTTATTTCAATCGACGGTGCAGCCATAAGATGAAGGGTGCGAGGTGACGCCAGACAGCATGAAAATAGCTTGCATATTAAAATGGCAGAAAATTGAAAATAAGGGGTAAACGCAGAAATATCATCAGCAAGTAACAAATAACATGTGCTGTTTCTGTATAGACTTCCTGCTTTTTTCGTAAAATTGCCATTCAGAGCAGCATAATTTGGATCCAGACATGCTCGAGAACATTTAACCCTCTTAACACTCGTCTTTTGTTCTCTTCTCTCAGTTTGACACCAACGGAGATGGTCAGATCAGTACAGCAGAACTAAGAGAGGCCATGAAGAAACTGCTGGGCCAGCAGGTGCTGTTATTTACTATGCTGAACCATCTGAAAGCTTTTAGCTCTCATCCAATTCTCCTTTCATCGATTTATTGACTCTCTTTCCTTCAGGTGGGTCACAGAGATCTGGAGGACATTCTGCGGGACATCGATTTAAACGGAGATGGGCACGTCGACTTTGAAGGTGAGGCACCTTGTGTTGATTTTGCACTGCTAATTAGTAATGCTAATTTCACGGCTCCATATAGCTGCGTGAATCCGTTTATGCGGCCCAGGAGGAAATGATTCCAATTATCTGTCCACTATAATGCAAATAATAATAGATTCACGTTCCCTCAGTGTCTCTCGTCCATATTTTTTGAATCTGCAGTAAAATTTAATTATGCTAAGTAATAATGCCAGGGTTTAATCCCAAATTTAATTTTTTTTTTTTGCTCTCTTTTTGTTCTCAAAGTTATTAAAGTAGCAATCGACCTTTTGAAAGTACTTAAACGGGACATTTCATGAGGGAAAACGGATGTGCTTTTAGAATAAAAAAATACATATGTGTACTCTAACGTTCACGGCCCAAACTTCATTCAGAAAGAAGATGGAAGTAAACTCGACTAACATAAGTGGACTTCAGGAAAAAATGCAATCCAAAATATAGAATTTGAAGGAAAAGGACATACGATCCCTATTTCTGGATCTATTATTATATATTATATATCTATTATCTATTTCGATGCCTCTTGCTGTGAGCCGCTGTGTCACACAGTTTAGCTGCTATTGAATCTCATCATGGTGAAGGCGGTAAAGTGACAGTAGTTGAGCTGTCAACCAGATTATCTCTTAACCACGGGATTATTTCACCTCGCAGATTAACCACGCGCAAAAAGAGCATGAAAACGGGAAGGACAAAAATAGCTAGCACTCTTACTCCTGTTGACGTCTGGAGGTGTGACAGTTGAACGTCCTCTTGCTGTATTTTGAGCTCAGGCTAACTTTGACTCATACGAGGTCAATAGTACATTTATTTTTTTGTGAAAAGGATTTTTATAAAGCAAGAATTTATAGAGCAGTGGTTCCCAAATTATGGGTTGTGAGACAAAACTGGGTCACAGACATCGAGGGAAAACAAAGGCAAATGTAAAAATAATACAAGGCAACTAATAATAATGATAATCATGCTCAGTTTGGACAGCAAAATAAATAGACATATCAACTTTAAAAGGGAAGAAAGAATTGGTTGACTGCAAAACCAGAGAGGGGTTACAGTTAGCAAATGAAATTCGAACTATAAAATGAAGAGGAATGAACCATAAAACTGTTTCAATTTGAATATATGTATGTATATTTATTGTTGTTTAGAATTTGTCTTTGTACCTTATGGTATCTGTACCTTGTACCTTGATATTTATGTCTCAAAATAGCAGCATTTATTTGAAATAGAAACCTTTTGTATCATTATAAATGTCTTTACTGTCACTTTTGATCAATGTAATGCATTAATGCTTAACAAAACTATTAATTTCTTTTAAAAATGTTCTTACCTCTTACTGACCCCAAATTGAATAGTAGTTTGTGTGTGTGTGTGTGTGTGTGTGTGATGGTAAACTTTACAACGTTATGGGGAAAAAATGTCCTCACAAAGATATCCAATATCCAAAATCCTTGTCCTTGTGGGGACATTTCTTGGTCCCTATGAGGAAATCATCTTATAAATCATAATAAGTGATGTTTTTTAAAAATGAATGTAAAAATGCACAAGGTTTTCTGTGATGGTAAGAGGTTTGTGGATAGAATATACACTTTGTTCAGTAAATGAAATGTGTGTTTGTGTATATATATATATATATATATATATATATATATATATACACTTTATTAGGTATACCTTGCTAGTATTGGGTTAGACCCACTTTTGCCCAATTTTGCCTTCAGAACTGCCTTAATTGACCATTCGCAAAGACCTGTACCGTTTAGTTACTGTTGCTATGCCCGACAAACCATGCACTCTCACGCCACACATCATGTTCTCACACAGTGAAAAAATACATTGTGGAGCAAAGAGACACAGAAAACGTTTGAAACAGTTTCATATTTAAAATACTGTAATTTTTTAAAGAAGTTTAAACAATAAATAGCGTATAGTGTCTCTTTAATGTGTCTAATCGCTGTAGCTCCTTCAAGCGGCTCGTGAACCGATCATCTCTTCATACTAGTTCATTTATAGCATCAAATAAACATGAATGAACATCAGAAGGAATGTTGTTTCAATCATGGAAAGACGTGAGTACACACAATATTTCAAGTTCAAGTTCACCAACATTAATCTACTAACTCCCCTGACTGCTTTGTCGGACAAAATTGCGGATTCAGGGGTTATGATTGGTTAGATCACCTGTCAATCAAACCGTTTGCGAAGGGTCAATTCTTCATGGCATAGATTCTACAAGATGCTGGAAACATTCCTCAAAGGTTTTGTTCCATGTTGACATAGTAGCATAACACAGTTGATGCAGACTCTCCCATTCCGCCACATCCCACGGCTGAGATCTGGAAACTGTGGAGGATTTGAGTATAGTGAACTCATTGTCATGATCAAACCAGTTTGAGATGATTTGAGTTTTGAGACATGGCACATTATCCTGCTGGAAGTAGCCATCAGAAATTGGTACACTGTGGTCATAAAGAGATGGGCATGGTCAGCAACAATACTCAGGTAGGCTATGGTGTTTAAACAATGCTCAATTGGTATTAAGAGGCACAATGTGTGCCAAGAAAATATCCTCCACACCATTATACCACCAGCAGTCTGAACCTTTGACAAAGGCAGGATGGATCCATGCTTTCATGTCGAAAAATGAAAATTCTGACCCTCCCACCTGAATGTTGCAGCAGAAATTGAGACTCATCAACGTTTTTTCCAATCATCTTTTGTCCAGTTTTGGTGAGCCCGTGTGAATTGTAGCCTCAGTTTGCTGTTCTCAGCTGACAGGAGTGTCACCGCTGTGTCTTCTGCAGCTGTAGTTCATCTGCTTCAAGGTTCGACGTGTTGTGTGTTCAGAAATGCTCTTCTGCAAATCGGATGTAACTTATGGTTATTTGAGTTGCTGTTGCCTTTCTATCAGCTCGAACCAGTCTGGTCATTCTCTGGCATCAACAAGGCATTTTCGCTCAATGGATATTTTCTGACCATTCTCTTACAGTAGATCAGCAGTTCCCATCTGGCACCAACAACCATGCCACATTCAAAGTCACTTAAATCATCTTTCTGCTGCATTCTGATTCTCAGTTTGAACTTAAGTAGACCATATTGTCCTTGTCTACATGCCTAAATGGCAATGCATTAAGTTGCCATGTGATTGGCATATGTATACATACATACATATATATGTGTATGTCATGGCTGGGACAATAAATCGTTGCATTGCGTATCGAGAAATGATTTTGAATCTATTCTGATCTTCATTTTTAATAGCAGATGACACTACTTGCTTTAGAAACAGCCGTACTCTGCTTGCTTCCAATTCCTTTACACACACCACTTAAACCTTCTATAAAGTAATCATTCATAAAGTTTGAAAAGGTGAAGTGAATTACAAGGGAGTTTTTCAGTGGGCTGTTTACATTAATCTGGTGTCATAAAAGCATTCTGAGGTGCGAGTACTTTCTCAGACTCAGCCGAATGCATGAGTGCTCATCTTTGTGAGCATTTGAGCATGCAATTAAACACTAATCTAGAGCGCCATCTGCTGTTAAAAGCTCAGAATCAGTCCTCAATCGTTTTACTGTCTCAGCCCTAATGTGTTTGTATATATATATATATATACACACACACGCACACACAGTTTATAATACCTGTTATTAATTTGAGTATTTCAATGTTAAATTAAACCAATTTCTGGTCTTTCTTCTTTCAGAATTTGTGCGAATGATGTCTCGCTAGAGGAAAGGTGGACAAACCACATCAAAAACTGGATCTCCTGTTCTCCAACATAGGAAGAGGAGGATGGAGCAGATGAAGAGGAGAGGAAAAATTAGGAGGAAATGGGAGCAGCCTCACAAGAGGAACTTCTGGAATATGACCTCTGACCTCAAAGCACAAATGAAAGAGCTGCACTATAACCGTCCATGACAGCTTTCATGAAGCCCCGAAGCCAACAGTGGAATGAGAAGATGCTTCACTAATACTGTGATCTCTGATATATATATATATATTTGTGTAACAGGGTTTTTTACCCAATAAAAAGCCTGCGAGGGGTCTGATGCAAAAAAACGCCCCGAGAACAATCTTTCAAAAGAGCGAGTGATCAAACAGCTCAGCTTATAAACATCAAAATATCCAGTACTTTCATTTACTGGCATCTCACACCTGACAGTAGGGTGCATCGAATTGCAATAACATTGCTGTTTCTTTAAGCTATTTATTAATATTTGTAAAGTGTAGAGAGATGAGTGAGTATAGTTTCCCTTTAAAAGACTCTGGCTGTTTTACAGTAGCCTATGATATATTAGATTATCACAAAGATTTTATTTTATATATCAATGTACTGGGAAATGCTGGAAATCTTTGCTATCAATCATTTGCTATTTATTGTACAGTACATTGGACCTATGCACTATTGTATGTGTGGACATATTTTTGAAATGGTGAGAAAGATTTGCCATAAAGAACTGCCCTTGTTTGCACATTGTCTTGCATGAATGCTAGTGCTGATGCAATTATGAGTCAACACAGCGAGTAGCCTACTGTAAGCATACTTTGTGTAGTTTTGTCCTGTATTTAAATGTTGTGAGTTTAGTTAACAGATGAGCGTCTTAATTCACTATTTGTGTGTGTGTTTGTGTGTGTGAGAGAGAGAGAGGTTGGATTGTTTTTCTTGTATCTTATTTGTGTGATTTCAAGTTTGTCTTAATTGAGTTATTCTATGCATGCCAAAACAACTTTTTGTAGAGTGTAGATTTCATTAAAGAGTTGTGCAATCAACGAGTTTTTAACTTGTATTCTTCAAACACCAAGACTAAACAATGAAAATAATAAATCAATTCTATCACTGACCCACATATAATGTTGCAAACAGACACATCTTATATAAATGATAAGTCATAAGTAGATAGTACAATACATTTTTGTTATATTTTATTACAAATGCTATCAAGTCACGTGTTTCTGTTGCCTGCACGACGAATATGGTAGAGTTCCAGCCCCTGCATCTGGCCAGACGTGGTTCTGCAGGATGTCAAGCATGTTTTTCAAACTTATTTGACACTTATTTTGGTGAAACACTTATGAATGTAAATTTCACAATCACAATGCTCTCGGTAACAAGAGTGAAATAAAAGCCACTTAATTTACTTCTTTACCTGCTTGTTTAAAAGGAAAATTTTGCTGTACAAACATTGAAACTGGTTGACTATCAAAACACAAACTACTAAACACAATTTTCACTAAATGATTTTATTATAGTGTGACCATATGGATCACTGGAGAATTATGTTCATTTTGTGTCATGAACATTCCCAGCTAACAGAAATATGCTCTTAGAAAGTTTTGCTAACATTCCCATTAAAGGGTTAAATCACCCAAAAATTAAATTACTCACCCTCATGTCATTCCACATCCATAAGATGTGTGATGTAATGTAATTACCACATTCAAAGCCCAGAAAAGAAGCAAAACAAAAATAACGACTCTATTCAGAAATTTCGTCGGCGTTTTGCAGAACAGGAAGCCTGTGCTGTGAATACAATGTAAACAGAGCAGGAGGCTGACAGGGGAGAGAAGAAATTATTGAATAAAGTCGTTATTTTTGTTTTGTTTTTGCGCACTAATGGTGTTTATAAGGTTAAACCACTGTAGACTCTTTTAACAATGTCTTTACTAGGCTTAGTTTTCTGGACCTTGAATGTGGTAATTATGTTTCTTTCTATGGGGATCAAAAAACCTCTCAGATTTGATCAAAAAATATCATAATTTGGGTTCCGAAGATTAGGGTGAGAAACTTAATTTTCGATGAAGTAAACCCTTATGAAAATGGTTTTCTGAATGTTTTTAAACGTTCAAAACGTCCTTTTTTTTTATGAAAACGTTATTTCTGAATGTCTTTTTAAATGCTTCCAAAACTATTTTTCTTGGTAATGCTAAATTCATATAATTTATATGATAATGTATAATTATAATAATAGCGATAATAATAACAATTCATATATTTATATGAATGGATTGGATTTTTATACTGATTGGAGGTTAATACTGAATACTGTCTGAGCAAGAGTAATTAAATAAAATCTATATATGAAATGCAAACAATCTAAGAGCAGTATTTTTTTTAATAATAATAATAATAATCAATTTAATAACAAAATATTTTCAATAATGCAGACATCGCTGGTCTAGAATCAGCTAACCCTCAACTATCCATTCCCGAAACAACGACCGCACACAGAACGACTGCTCGGAGATCAGCGGCAGGAGGGGCAAACATCCTCAGCCAATGTCGAAGCAGCAGAGCCTACCGGAAGCGGAAGTTGCGGCAGCCGAGCCTCGCGCCACTGCTGATGCTCTTAAACTTGTTGCATAACAACAACAACACTAACAGCAGCGTTTCACGTAAATTACAATTTTATTGAGAGGACAAATCAGCAATTAAACGCCATCTTAAGGGAAAAGGTCAGTAAAAACTGCGGGTTTCATACATTTAAAGACGTTTTGCAGTTAATTACGTGATTAAAAGAGAAGATGTTGATAAGCGCTTTAGCATCTTGCCATTTACATCTGCATACAAGCAGTGTGTCATACAACTGCCGTTTTTATCCATTTTAAAGTAATTTAAGGTCAAATTAACATTCATTTCAGATGTTAAGATGAAGAATATGCTTTAGGTGTTGTAATATAGATATTTAGCTTTCGGGGTGCGTTGAATTGTCTGTTATTATCGTTTCATAGTACATTTCATAGCATAGCTGTCTTTTAGATTTTTAATCTAATAGGAGGAAAAGGCATGTATCATTTAATTTAAATAATGTCAACTTATTTTAGCATTATTATTCTTCATAAACATTTTTTCCTCTTCTTTTGTCTAGATATGTCAGCAGTGGACGGTGATGTGAGACCATTTCAGATGGGTCATTGATGCAGAAATATTCATCCCAAGAGACTGTGGAAGGAAGAAAGATTGAATATTTATGCACATTTATTTATACTACCAACACTCCACTTTCATTCAGGGTTTTCATAACCCTGACATGTCCCGCACACTTGTCTTCAGCACCGTAAGGTGTTAATTTGATGCATATGGATATAAAATGATCATTTTTCCCTATATGCCCATGAAGGCCGTGTTTCAGCGTAGGCTTCAGAAATTGAGGCACTATAGAGGAGTCCAGCAGTCTGTGTTTAGGTAATCCCATCAATTTTAAATTGTTCCTTCCCTTCGTCTCTCGGTCAAGATGGAGTCCTACCTCTTCCCCTTCGACAGCCTGATCTGTATGCTTCTGGGCATTTCCTTCACGGTGTGGTTCACCCTTCTTCTGGTGTTCATCATCGTTCCCGCAATCCTCGGCGTGTCCTTCGGGATCCGCAGGCTGTATATGAAGTCGCTGATCAAGCTTTTTGAGGTGAGTGAGCCAATTTACAATGATTATCTCATGATTAAATTACTGAACAATCAGTGGAGCTCTGGAAAGTTAAACCGGGTTTGTTTGAAGTGTAAACATTTCAGAATATAATCTGGAGGGTCATTCATGGAGTCCTTTGCTCTGTTTTACACTACTTAGTTCAGTATTCAGCACTCTCTCACTTCACTGAGGATGCTAGAGGCTTAAAATAAAACATACATTCACGATTGACTGAATTAGTGAGTCTGGAGGGTCTGGCTGTCATTTGACTTTGCCTCTCTTTAACCTGTGCTGTCACATGTTCTTTCATCTGCAAAACTTTGTAGACAGCAGCATGCATTGTTGTTGCAGGCAGTTATGCATCGGTTCAAAGTGGATTGTAAATGTGTGAATTTGAGTGCCCGTTTGCGTCTTTTTAACCACATGAGAAAGAATTTATTTTGCTTCAGATCATCAGCTCTTTGTGAAAATGGAAGCCTAAAGGGCACTAATTATGAACCCCACATTGATGGGTCAGGTATGCTACTGTTCAAAAGTTTGGGGTCCGTACGATTTATTTTTATTTCATTCAGCAATAGAGTTGTCAAAAGTACCTACTTCGGTACCTAGTCGGAACTGAAATTTTAAAAATGTTAGCGCTGTTGAACGGATTCGCCATAACGCCTCTGATTGGCCATTGTGTTGACGCTATCATCAGATATGTCTGTGATTGGTTTCAGTGATTTCAACCGATATATCGCCCGCTCCATGCATAATGCATTAAACGGGTCATTTAAGTGACAGTAAAGACATTTGTATTTATTCATTAATTGAGCATATTAAAAAAATGTTAATAAGGATTTTTAGAATGATTTCTATAGGATCATGTGACACTGAAGACAATGAACTGAAGAAAATTCAGCTTCACCATCACAGGAATAAATTATGAAATATATTAAAATAGAAAATTTATTGTAATAATATTTCACAATATCACTGTTTCTGTGTTTTTGATGAAATAACACCTTGGTGAGTAATAGTATAAGAGAATACTTTTCATATCCCGGTGCTTTCAGTCAGAATGACTTTGTGACATGCGCACATTAGCTTGTCTTGTTTCCCGCCTTTTATTCCTGTCAACGTGGATTTCCATTATTTCTTATGCACGCTGTTTTTATGTAAAGTGTCGCTCTTGATCAAGCAACAGCCTGATCTTTTTGGTGGCTGTGCATCTCAGTACTACCCCTCCTCCTCCTCCTCTGTGTGGATGAAGGTGCGTAGTAATGATTGACTGCTTTTCTTCAGTGTATTCAACAAATGTGTTGTTTCAGTTTTACTCCAGTTTGATTTTGCCGCCGCCATTGTGGATTCTGACAGGCAGCGACCTCTTGACGTGATGACGTAGAAGCAAAGCAATCTGTCTAACCCGTTTACATGGCAGAATTTTTATTTTGTTAGGTTTCTAGAAAGGTTTATCCCACCCCTCTCAAACTGATTACAATTTCATTCGGTTTGGGCATTTTTATTCGGATTGAGGCTTTTATATGGAGCGTTTCATTCGGACTGGACTTTTAAACCAATTACAATGCTCCGTGTTAACGCACCTACTAGGTCTAATGCATGTTTTGATGCAAAAGATTTGCCTTACACTTTAATTTGAAAAATTGAGATGCATCAAGAATCACATTGTGATTCTCTATTAAAATCAAATCATGTAGAGCCTAAATATTCCTAATTGTTACAACAATTTGTTTTCTTAATGCATGTGAGTAGGAGCTCTGTGTGACCTCTCCCATTTCCTATGATTCCACTCTCTCTCATCCATCTGAATTGATGTAGTCACTCTTTTAGATCATCTCCAGACTCCCTAAGAATCTCCAGATGGCTGTTTTCCAGTGACTAACTTCTACTTACTCTGCTGTCCTGTGACCCTGAACAGGGGAGGAAAATTTAGTCTGACAAGCAGCTTGACTGTTCACTCTTCCCCCATCCCGACCGTCATTTCTGCATCTCCCTGAGTCACAGCATCATCAGCGATCACGAGAGAGTCACTGTTTATTTTCACACAGCGCATGGACATCTTTCCACACTCGGTGCTCAGCTGCTGTCCTTGCTTGGCTAATCCACTTTAATGATCCCTAAGGGGAAATTCAGATGCAGGAACATCAAATGTTGAAAACACACGTGTACATACATGTGTAGGTATAGATAAATAAAGCAAAATTTGGCAGATATTTACGGGGATCTCACAGGTCTTTAAAAAGTATCTAAAATTCAGTTTAATCAAATGCAAGGTTATAAAACGGCTTGAATATCTGAAACTAAATATATATATATATGATCTATAAATCATATATATATATATATATATACATAAGCCAATTTCAATACAAATGTGTATGTTTAATTAAGTAAAAGAATCTGAGATACATGATTTATTTTGAGTTTCTGCATGGACATACAGTATTAGTTTTTATTTGTGCAGGTCTTATAAAAGGTCTTAAATTTTATTTCAAAAACGATGCACTTATGCAGTGTTTAGTTCAATGTGATGGGGCAGGCTTAAGACAAATGGTTCTTTTTGCATGTTCATTTCATTTCTGAACTGATTCTTTTGAGTCAAGTGCTCTGGTCTCCGATAGGCTTTATAATCCACTTTTCCACAAAAATGACCCCGAACAATTTGTCCCAGGAACTTTTTTCCCCCAGACCTGTTACTGTCTGCATTTCCATCGCGGTCTGAAGTACCGTGAAGATTAGTCCGGTGACGTAGCACTGCACGCAACTTTCAAGTTACCACTGGATTGCGTCCTTCACATATAAGCTGAACCTGAAAGCCATGAACGTCGCCTTTGCTCGTCAACTCCTACTGCACGCACCGCAAAAGACTTAAATATGGTGGTTGAAATAAATTGCTTTGTGAACTCAACCAGTCAGCATGTTCAGCTCCCAAGTCCCACCCCCAAAAGTTCCTGAACTTTGAAAAAGTGCTGCTTCATGAGCTTTCTGAGGGGGAAATTTTTACCTGGAACTTCATTTAGACCCTAGTCCCTGCAGTTAACACACAGAGTACCACCCCAAAATCCCTAGTTCTTGGGGAAAGCTCCTGCGGTGGAAACACGGCTATAGATTCCAATATGAGTTCTTAGTGTTTGGCAGATGCTTTGTGAATCATAGTGAAGAACTGGTTCAACAAAATGATTAATTAATTTCTAAATGATAATTCAGTGCTGAGCTTACCCATTATTTATTAAAAAAAAAGCCTGTAGATTTGTCAGTGGATAGCGTGTATGGGCTCTCATAAGGTTTTCAGGGGCTTTGGCTGAACTCCAGGTCTCCACAAGGACACATGGATCAGCCGTTGTTCTCTCCTCCCCGGTGGCTGTATCTCTGTGGAATTGGCACCCCAAAGGCTGTTTATTGCTTGAATGTTGTTTGTTTCCCCTTCCTCATGGCAGCTGTATAAGGTCTCTTGGGGTCTCAGATCAGCCTTCCCTTGGGGATATGGGATTTAAATGTAAAAAGGGTATAACAAAAGAAAGATTAAAGGGGATCTATTATGCCCCTTTTCACTGTAAGTACAAGTCTCTTGTGTCCCCAGAATGTGTCTCTGAAGTTTCAGCTCAAAAACACCCCATCGATAATTTATCACAGCTTGTTAAATTTGCCACTATTAGGGTGTGCGCAAAGACACGCTGTTTTTGTATGTCGATTTAAATACAAATGAGCTGCTGCTCCCGGCCCCCTTTAAAGAAGAGGGCGGAGCTTTAACAGCTCACTCTTCAGTTGCTCAACAACAAGAAAGCTGGAGAATCTCATGCAGCCAAAATGACTATTGACTATAACGGTGTTCAGCCTTACATTGTTCAAACCGTAGTCAGACCCTGATGGAGAGACTCAGGAAGAAGTTACAGCTTTCGATGCATCCGGACATTTCTGAATGACCAGTGGATAGATCTGTATAGTTGCTGTGGAGTTGATTCAACTCATCGACTAGCATGTGCCGTCAAGTTTTTGCAACTACATCGTTGAATTGACCCTCGTTTTTGAAACAGTCCAGCGTAAAATGACGGCATGGCAGCAACACTCTACCACAACAACTCTTCCTCTTCTCTAAAGCAGCCCAACATGGCCTCACACCCTTTGTTGCATGATCTCTATCTGTTCACTATCACTATTTTGAGGCTTTGTTCCTGTGATACTACTATGGACACAGCAGGATACTGTTCTCAACTATTACAGTGTGCGATTTATTTCATTTGTCTGAATAATTCTCATTTTTCTTTCAGTGGGCGACCTTAAGAATGGAGCGAGGAGCCAGAGAGAAGAATCAGCATCTCTACAAACCCTACAGCAATGGTGAAACACTAAAAAGATCAGTCACATGAGTTACCTCCAACGTCATATCTTCAACATCGTCGTAACCCTGCTCTTTTTTTTCCCACAGGGATCATTGCTAAAGAGCCAGCATCCCTCGAACAGGAGATTCAGGAAATGAGGCGTGGTGGTGCAGAGCCCGAGTTTGACATGTCTGACATCTTCCATTTCTGCCGGCGAGGTGTGGAGAGCATCGTCGATGACGAGGTGACCAAACGCTTCACGGCAGAGGAGCTGGAGTCCTGGAACTTGCTAACCCGCAGCAATTACAACTTCCACCACATCAGCACCAGACTCACGGCTCTCTGGGGGGTGGGTGTGCTCATCCGCTATGGGTTTCTACTGCCACTCAGGTGAGAGGGAGATCGATGCACGAATGCTTTATGCACGGATATGGTTGATTATCATCAGAGGAGTGGTTTTCAAATGGGTCGATTTAATCAGACTACATGAACTGACTCTGAAACTATCGAATTTTGGTTTCCTGCTTGCAGAAATATTAGCAAACATATGGAGCCTAAGTGAGAAATAGTCGAAGTTCTGTGTGGCCCGACTCCAAAACTTTAATACAGACGGGACTTTAAAGGTTCACTGGTTTTAAACGGTCAGCACTTTTAAGGCATCAGCAGTTTTAAGTTTTTCAGGTGCCCAAGTGCTCAAGGTTAAATGGACACCTTGTATTTTTATTCAAAAGAACTGTGCCAAAGAAATGTGCAAATCACCGCAGGCTTTGTAATCTTCACTAGCCCAGGATGTTTACTCTAATGCAGACATAATATTTGTGCAGTGATTGTGTTAAGCTCTGTGTCCTTCTCAGATTTTGCTTAACATTTGCTGTGTTCTTAACAGGGTCACGCTTGCTTTCACTGGTGTCGGTCTTCTCGTGGTTCTGACGTCAATCGTTGGCTTGTTTCCAAATGGAAGGTAACACTTCTGAAGCTCTGAGGCTGTTGTGTTGGGATTTAAATACTTGGTCACAGTATCTAATCATTGTATTTGTTTACATGGTATATAAGGGATAATCATTATTTATTAATTTATTTATGGAGAAATTAATACTTTTATTCAGCAAGGACACATTAAGTCGATCAAAAATAGATTATAATAATATTTCAAAGTATTGCTGTTTTTACTATATGTTTTTGCCATCAAATTAGCAATTTTTTATTGTAATATATTATAAAATATATATAATTTACACTATTTTTGATCATAACTTATTGCAAAAACATTCAAAAATCTTTCAGACCCAAACAATTGATCAGTAGTGTAAAATCAGTCTAAATTCAATTAGTTTTTTTTTTTCAGTTCCATCGATGAACTTTTAGGATGCTGTTGATTCGAGTCTAAGTTCTTTTACTATTGTAGAGATTGTTGTGACAATAGACTACCTCAGCTATGTAGCAAAGTTGGTTGGAGGAAAAAATAGTCTATTATGCAGATCAGCATCATTATTCAGAAATATTTGACAGCAGAATGTGAGAGAGAGCTGTATAATAGTAATAATAATAATTTATATTATATCATTAAAGACACATGGATACATTGGCTAATTGATCTAAACAATTCAAAGACCCTTTAATACTCTGTTGCATATAAATGTGATTTGTTTACAATGTTTTCTGTGCTCTAATGTGCAGAATGAAGAATTATCTCAGCGACAAAGTTCATTTAATGTGTTACCGGATCTGTGTAAGAGCCCTCACGGCCATCATTACCTATCATGACAGGTACTGACACACAAACACTTCCATATTCCAGTATCAAACACTGTTAGAGCTGTCGTGTTGCTTGATAACTACAGCTACACATCGTTTCATTTTCCATATCTTTTTACTATCCCCATCACTTTTTTTCCCTTCAAGTGAGAATAAACCCAAAAATGGAGGAATCTGTGTGGCCAATCACACCTCGCCAATCGACGTCATCATTCTGGCCAGTGACGGGTGCTACGCTATGGTATTGTGATGCCTGTGTTTATGACTTCAGTCCAGTATAGATATTTAATGTAAAATAAGCAATTAATTCTGTCCGTCTATGTGCATCAGGTGGGTCAGGTCCACGGTGGTCTGATGGGGGTCATTCAGAGGGCGATGGTGAAAGCCTGTCCTCACATCTGGTTTGAGAGGTCTGAAGTGAAGGACCGACACCTAGTGGCCAAACGGTAACATTGCATTTACTTCACATGGTTCCACCTCTGTTAGTATTTTCTTGCAATTGCAATTTGAACTTTTTTTTGTCTTTTTTAGGTTAAGTGACCACGTTGCAGATGAAAGCAAACTTCCAATCCTCATATTCCCAGAAGGTGAGTGTTTAAACCGTTTAAATGACCATATCATTGTGACGTGTATATATGTGGAATAAATACACTATTTTTGTCATTTCTGAAGGAACTTGTATTAACAACACTTCGGTCATGATGTTCAAGAAGGGAAGCTTTGAGATCGGCTGTAAGGTCTATCCTGTGGCCATAAAGGTAAGAACAGCCGCCTTTTTACGTTTACACATCATCTGCATCGTTATAAATTGGTTTTAAATTTCTCTGGCTGTTGTTTTGGCAGTATGATCCTCGCTTTGGTGATGCGTTCTGGAACAGCAGCAAGTTTGGGATGGTGAATTACCTGCTGCACATGATGAGCAGTTGGGCCATAGTGTGTAGCGTCTGGTACCTTCCACCAATGAGCCGAATGGTGAGTGGGGAAGCTTCAAAAGAGATAAAAAAAAAAAAACTACCGTTCAAGCGTTTGGTGTCAGTATGAGTTTTTTTTTGTTGAAGTAGATATAAAATATTAGAAATAAATACTTACTGGATTGTAATATTTCACTAATTAATGTTTTTACTGTAAATTTGATCAAATAAATGCAGCCTTGGGAAGAAAAATAGACTTAAAAACATTAAGATATCTTTCAGAGCCCAAACTTTTTGAACGGTATTGCATTTTTATTCTCTTCAGCCCTCTATCTTGGCCACCCCTTCTATATGTTGAGGTGAGTTTTGAATTCTTATTATTTTTACAGGAAGGGGAGGACGCTGTGCAGTTTGCTAATAGGGTTAAAGCAGCCATCGCTAGAAAGGGAGGACTGGCAGACTTGTTGTGGTGAGTTCCTCTTTAACCCTCTGCTCCTCTTTGTTTAGGGTCACACTTGGCTCTTTTTCAGTCAAAAGTGACCGAAACTTTTTTTATTTTCAGAAAAACCAATGTTTATTTTTGTTCAATAATATTTTGGGGGTATTTTATGATACTATGTGATATTTATACAGTTTTTATTAGCTATTTTTCACCATTGAAAATAATACACAATTTATCTAATATATATATTTATATTGTTATTTTTTAACTAAAGCAGAGACAATTGATTTAAAGTCCTTTTTTTTTTAAGTTAGAGAAGATTAGTGCCATCAAGTGGGAGTAGAAAATGAAAATCTTATGTAGCAATATGGTGTAAATGTATATTAGATTCCTATGTAGTTCTGTTTAAAGTGACTTATAAATCCTGTAGTGTTTTTTAGACATACTTACTTTTTATTATGTTATTGATTTGAATTTATACTTCATTCTCAAACACTACTTATCAAGGTTTAGATTTTTTATTGTTTGAAATGTTGATTTGAAGTGTCAGTTTTTGGATTAATTTTACTTGTCAAGTCACCTTTATTTATAGAGCGCTTTTTACAATGCAAATTGTGGCAAAGCAGTTTTTACATTAATAACTGGCAAATAATTTTGGCTGCACAGCAGCTCCCAAAGAAAATGGTGTCATTGTCCAGCTTATTCTATATATTATTGATTCATTCCATTGCAAAGATCAATAGTTATTGTTCTAGTTAATTTATGTACTACAGTCAAACCTGAACACAGATGAGGACATTTTGTTACACATAGCAGCAAAATTCAATAAAAATGTAACCAAAATGAATGGGTATATTTTATCACAGCTGAATAAATCTGAGTCTGATCAGATTTCAACCTCTTATTTGAATCTTTTGGTTCAATTTTACCATATTGTTCCAGCCACACGTGTGTGTGTGTGTGTGTGTGTACTTGTTTTGGCTATACTTGTGCGGACCACTTATATTGTGAAATACTTTTCGACTCACTAGCGAGGACATTTGACTGGTCCTCACTAGTTAAAAAAGATGTTTCTATTTAAATCTAGTGATGGTCACATGTTTCTGTGATGGTAGGTTTAGGAGTAGGTTAGGTGATAGAAAATATCCGGATATGGCCGGATGTAAAATCAATGGAAGTCTATGCAATGTCCTCACGAGATAGCAAAGCAAACATGAGTATGTCTGTTTTGTACTCGTGTAACCTTTTCCTTGGTGTTCTTTTCTTTTTTTACTGCTTTGTGGCTTAATTATTGATTTTATTTCACACATGGACAAAAACTTGCTCTGTGCTTATGGTCGCTCTAGTTCATACATATATATAAAAAACACACATTGACATTTTAAAATGAAACAAAGCTTAAACATTTTGTGCTTTACATGTTCACAGGGATGGTGGTCTGAAACGAGGAAAAGTCAAAGAAGTTTTCAAAGAGGAGCAGCAGAAACTTTACAGCAAGGTTTTAGTAGGCAGCAGCGAAGACCGCAGTCGCTCTTGAAGAGATGCAGCCGTCTGCTTGACTTCACACGTGCTGCTCGGCGCTCACTGCGGAGCCCAGAACCTCAGCAGATGCAGTGCGGCCCTAGACTGGCCCCTTCCTGAACCTGCTCTGACAGCTGTAGAACAGAACTGATGAAGTCATTCGTGAGCTGGTAGGAAAACTGTTGACAGACCCTCGGCTCACAGCTGCGCCTCAGGAGCTTTTGCATTATTGCACGATTGTCTCTGTTGTGTTCAATTCCGGGCCTGACTATTTCAATTTCAGTTTGGAGTGAAAGTTACAAGTAGCGTTCTTGAGTCATTTTTTTTTATTTATTTATTGTTCCTTCAGTCCGTTACAGTTTTGAATATTTGTGCTGTTACTGTAATGCATGATGTCCGAAAGAGTGGAAGAGTTTGAAGTGATTTATTTAAGATTGTGAAAAAAGAAAAACAGAGGAAAAAATGAAGGAATGATGTGTGTAGAACTTTAATGTTGGTAGAACCATGAAGAACAGTGTCTGTTAAGTGTTTAGCTGCTCAGCAATCATCTCCTCATGGCAGCCTCTCTAGTCTGCTGTTTGTTCTGTTTTTTTAATAAATTTTTTTTAACATTGTGACGTCGTTTGTCGTTTCATTTATACATTCAAACATTATTGAAACGTTAATGTCTAACCATCCAGAAAGGACAGGTCTTGTTGTTGTTTGTCCAAGCAGGTCACAAATTTTTAATTCAATCAAAAGGGCCTGATTTTAGGTCATTTGGTACCCCAGTGCAGTCATTTAACAGTCAACTTCTCTGAAGTTATACTCTTACGACAAATGGTTCTAAACAGTACCAAACTGGGGTTCTTTGGCATTTAATAATAGTAGAACCCTTTAAAGGTTCCGTAAAGAACCATGGTTGGAAAGTGTAATGGGACCTCATTGATGGTGTTATAAATAGCCTAACCTTTTTAATAAGTTTATTTTCATCAATATGTCAGTATCTTCAAATTATTAATATTTTTATTTTTTTTATTTTTTTTATTACTCTGTCTGAAAATATTTTTGCCTCTATTTAAAATGACATTTTCCGAAAGAAATCTGTTGAGAGTGCTGACACTCTCAGTGTCTGCGGACACTGACAATGCGTCGACAGACATGTGAAACCGTTTCATATTTAAAATTGTAATTTTTTTTAAAGAGGTTTGAACAATAGCGTCTTCAAGCGGCTCGTGAACCGATCATCTCTTCATACTAGTTCATTTATAGCATCAAATAATCATGAATGAACATCAGCAGGAATGTTGTTTCAAGCGTGGAAAAGTTCAAGTTCACCAACGTTAATCTGTTAGCTCCCCTGACTGCTTTGTAGGGGTTATGATTGGTCAGATGACATGTCAAACTGTTTGCAAAGGGTCAATTGAATGGCTGACCTCCAAAAAATCAGTAATGAGGTAACTTTGACAGTTAAAGATTTGAAAGGCTGGAGTTAAACTTTAACACAAAGAACCCTTTCAGCAAATAAAGGGTTCTTCAGGATGACACGGTTCTGACTAGAACTGTAACTACATGTAAAGAACCTTTAAAGAACCATCTTTTTGAGTGTAGAACGTCGTGTCAAGCGCAAGACGCTACGATACCCGAGCAAGACACAGGAGCCATTCACACAGAATGTTTTTCCGTCCCACTGCACTACTTTTCCATTGTTTTACAATGTAAACACCCACTGAATGGACGTCTTCAACAGCAAATGTCCACAAGAGTGGTAAAATGCAGCACAGTGCCGCTCACAGCGTTAAAATGATGCTACTTCAAGGTGTGTCTGTAGTGTTTAATCTGTTTTTTTCCCCAAACACTTCCATCACACATACAAGCAATTACAGTTGGAAAGAGGCAAGCTTTGTTTTCCAGTGCCCCAAGTAAAGAAATGATGTCAATTTTATAAACTTTTGTAAAAACTAGCTATTAGCATCCAAACGGCAATGTTTAACATTGTGACGAGCAGGGCGGGCGAGAGCTGAGAGGAAACGGCGCGAGGCCTCTCCAATAGAATCTGTCTGCAGACTGCAAGAGGGGGGGCGTAACAGGAAGAAGGCGTAACCTGTTGCAGGGGGCGTAACCTGAAGTTGTCCAAGTCACACAGAACCACGCGAGATGTCAAAAAGACATGATGCAGCCGCTGCACATGCGCACATCAATACTCCGTCATATAATATGTATTTATTTTATTTAATAACTGTATTTGCAGTATTGTAAGGTTAGGTTTAGGGTTGGGGTGGGTGTAGATGTTAATAAAACACAATTTGATGAGTAGAACATTTAATTTACTGTTATTTATCCAAAGATTTTGTCTCACTTCTGGTCAAAGCTACATCCCTTCTAGACACAATGGTCACTAGCACTGCTCTTCTACTTCACTCTTTTTGCTTTTTAAGCTTCACTATCGCCACCTAGTGATGAGGGATCGGATCGTATAACAACTACAAGGCCACAGTCATGTTATTTGTTTTCGTCATTTTTTTAGTATTTTGACTATGAAACTCTTCAGTACATTTTTATGGAAGGGGTAGGTTTAGGCAAAGGTTTGGGTGTGGGGGTAGGTTTTCAGCTATAATTGCATGAGTTTGTATTAATTTGATAGTATTTATTTTGTTTTACTACTAGCTGGTTTCATACTTAAGATTCGATAGCAATATAAGCTAATCTTACACATATTTCATTCATAAAACATAAAATAATTTACTTTAAAAGATCGTTTTAGTCAATGATGCCCACGCTTGTTTATTCGCGGAAGGCGTAACTTGAAGAGGCGTAACTTGAAAAGGCGTAACTTGAAATTCGTTATAGTACTGCGGGATGCAGACAGACCCTTCTCGAGAAAACTTTAAAGTCCGAATCGCGAGATATAAAGTCCGCATCGCGAGATATAAAGTCAGAATCACGAGCTATAAAGTCCGAATCGCGAGCTATAAAGTCCCAATCGCGAGCTATAAAGTCCGAATCGCGATCGAGCTATAAAGTCCGAATCGCGAGCTATATAGTCCGAATCGCGAGATATAAAGTCCGAATCGCGAGATATAAAGTCCGAATCGCGAGCTATAAAGTCCGAATCGCGAATCGCGAGATATAAAGTCCGAATCGCGAGATATAAAGTCCGAATCGCGAGCTATAAAGTCAGAATCGCGAGCTATAAAGTCAGAATCGCGAGATATAAAGTCCGAATCGCGAGATATAAAGTCCGAATCGCGAGCTATAAAGTCCAAATCGCGAGCTGTAAAGTCCGAATCGCGAGATATAAAGTCCGAATCGCGAGATATAAAGTCCGAATCGCGAGCTATAAAGTCCGAATCGCGAGATATAAAGTCCGAATCGCGAGCTATAAAGTCAGAAATGCGAGATATAAAGTCCGAATCGCGAGCTATAAAGTCCAAATCGCGAGCTATAAAGTCCGAATCGCGAGCTATAAAGTCCGAATCGCGAGCTATAAAGTCCGAATCGCGAGATATAAAGTCCGAATCGCGAGCTATAAAGTCCGAATCGCGAGCTATAAAGTCCGAATCGCGAGCTATAAAGTCCGAATCGCGAGCTATAAAGTCCGAATCGCGAGATATAAAGTCCGAATCGCGAGCTATAAAGTCCGAATCGCGAGCTATAAAGTCAGAATCGCGAGATATAAAGTCAGAATCGCGAGCTATAAAGTCCGAATCGTGAGCTATAAAGTCCGAATCGCGAGCTATAACCCAACAAACACAGAACGTTGCCTCAACGTAGCCAACCTTTTAGCAACTTTGTAACAACATGCAACAACAGGTTGTTGGTTCCATATTGTGTTGTTAAGGTTGTTGCTGTGCTGTCACAATGTTGCCATTCAACCACGGTTCAGGACCATTGCTGAAGGTTGTGCTTAGGCTGTCTGCACAACCATTGTACGACATGTACTCGTCACTGTTCCGAAGCGCATTTTAAATTTGAACAGACCGTTGGGCCGTTATTCTTCTTCAAGCCAGGATACGTGAGTATTGCTTATGATTTCTCTTTTAGATAAATAGGAAATGTAAATATCCAAACAAAACCGACAATTTTCATGTCTAATGTGAGATTTATTTGTTCTGTTAATAAACTGAATAAACTGAGAGGACAGAATAGCTGATAATTCACATACCGAGTCGTTTGCGATCGGGTTTGGTGTAAGTTAATGCTAAGTTAAGTAAGTCTATTATATTTGAGCTTAATGTAATTAATATACTCTATATTAACGTTTTTTTTTCCCTTCAAATGTATGTTTTGGTAGTGTAATTATATGTATGCAATGTTTTAATAAAGTTGGATTATATGAACTTGTATGGCATTTTTCCTCTTTAAAGTTTCATAGCTGGTTTTATATTAAAAATAACAATTAATGATTAACAGTATTTAAAAAAGTGTTACATGTTCATCTTGTGTATGATTATTAAGAGATTGACCACAAAAAAATACATAAAAAATAAGATGCAGAAAAGGTAATATAATATTTATAATCTGGTATAAAAATAAATGTGGTCGGAACGTCGTCTTGCAGTTGCTGAATGTCGCGCTACAACTTTGCTGCAGCCCTTCAGCGTCTTACAATTCAACGTTGCTACAATGTCGCGAGCATGTAGACAGTCAACGTTGCCACAGTGGAAATGGAACGTGGCAGCGACGTTGCCACAACGTAAATGTGTTTGTTGGGAAAGTCCGAATCGCGAGCTATTAAGTCCGAATCGCGAGCTATAAAGTCCGAATCGCGAGATATAAAGTCCCAATCGCGAGCTATAAAGTCCGAATCGCGAGCTATAAAGTCCGAATCGCGAGCTATAAAGTCCGAATCGCGAGATATAAAGTCAGAAATGCGAGATATAAAGTCCGAATCGCGAGATATAAAGTCCGATTCGCGAGCTATAAAGTCCGAATCGCGAGATTTAAAGTCCGAATCGCGAGCTATAAAGTCCGATACGCGAGCTATAGTCCGAATCGCGATATAAAGTCCGAATCGCGAGCTATAGTCCGAATCGCGAGATATAAAGTCCGAATCGCGAGATATAAAGTCCAAATCGCGAGATATAAAGTCCGAATCGCGAGATATAAAGTCCGATTCGCGAGCTATAAAGTCCGAATCGCGAGCTATAAAGTCCGAATCGCTATAGTCCGAATCGCGAGCTATAAAGTCCGAATCGCGAGCTATAAAGTCCGAATCGCGAGATATAAAGTCCGAATCGCGAGATTTAAAGTCCGACTCGCGAGCTATAAAGTCCGATACGCGAGCTATAAAGTCCGAATCGCGAGCTATAGTCCGAATCGCGAGCTATAAAGTCCGAATCGCGAGCTATAAAGTCAGAATCGCGAGATATAAAGTCAGAATTGCGAGCTATAAAGTCCGAATCGCGAGATATAAAGTCCGAATCGCGAGATATAAAGTCCGAATCGCGAGCTATAATTAAATTGATCGGCCAGTGACGCGAGAGATAATGCGCGGCGCACCGGTCTCGTATCTCGAGCTCCGGAAGCATAAAAGAGGACCGACGACAGTGAAGGACAAGAGAGGACCAGGCCTGGATTTTATGTTGTGTTTTTTATTATGTTTGTGTGGGCGGCAGTCGCCGTGAGGAACTGCCGCCATTTTACTTTCGTTTTATTGTTTTTTTATTTATTTGATTAAAGTTATGTTTAACGTTCGCCGGTTCCGCCTCCTTCTTCCCGTTCTTACGAACTCCGTTACAAACATGTATTAGTGGTGGGCAGAGCGAGGCTTCATGAAACTCTGAAATAGTTGAAGCAAATGTGCCATATTGTGTCGAGGCTTCGAAACTACGGTGACACCTAGTGGTCAATTGCACATGTTATCTGAAACAACTTTGACAACAAGCCATTTCAAAAAAATAAAAATGTTGTGTTTTTGTTGATGTGGTGAGTTTTTAACATCCTCACTATATAACTATAGTATATAATAATAATAAGTAGGTTAATGAAAAATGAAAATTAATAAAACACATCAATCCACAATGGTCTCATTTTTGTTTGTTTTTTTACAGTTTTTTTTTTTATAAACGTCACCATATCGTAAACGCTATCTCAAAATCTTTCTCCTCTCACAAAAACCCACGAGATGAAGGTGCGTTAACTCCTCTTTTAAACTTTGTGGGAGTTGAGACAGATGTGCGATTGTGTGGTTTGTTCCCGCCCCTGTCAATCAAACGCAGACTCGGCAAGCACGTCACCTGTCGAAACGCGCAGAAGCTTCGTTTAGCCATGGTCACGTGACATGGATGTTTTCGAATCACAGTTCGGAGCAGTGTTTCGAAACATCTACGCTTCTTGTGTCGAAACGTTAGTTTCGCATCAGCCATCCCTAACATGTATATAACTAAACAAACAAAGCTCCTTCAAACTAAACAATGCGCAACAATGATGCAGTAAAAACGGAAAAGTTTTTCATCCGCGTTTTTTCACAAACAGACAACTTTGTCGAAATAATCCCGTTCACAAGAATCAGCGGAAATTATTAAAAATGTTATATTATGCTGCCAGGCCAGTAGTTGGCGATCTCACTTTGTAAAGAAGGCACCTATAGTCCGAACATATAATACACATGCACATGACATAACCGTCTTTTTAGTTTATATAAAGACAATCGTTTTCGATGCACTTTGAAACCTGTTTTCGACGCATCCTGTCAGTGTAGACAGCATCACTCATTGTAATGCGTTCTATTTGCTTTTGTCACATTGCGTCATTCTTGTCACAGTGTAATCATTGGTTTCACATCATTAAGAACGTGGCACTCAAAGTTTACACAGAAAAACATTTAAGAAACAGCGCAGAAATGAGTTCCGTGTAAACAGTCGCTAAAAAGAAATTTCATCGTCAAAAAAGGCCCGTTATCTATTGTCAAGATGTATGAAGCACAGCTCACGTGAAAGCCACTTTCAAATCAAGCAAATTCTGCATGGGGAAATATTTGGTCCTCACGTTAAATTCCCGACCGCATGGATTCCGATCAGCCAATCAGATTTGAGGGACAGGATTTATGTTTAAGTATATGCTTACAACCAGGTTTAGATGCTTCTAGGTGTTATTCACCTATCTTTTCCCTCTGATTTTATGGATGAGTTATGGGTAGGGATAGCAGGACTAAATTTTCGGGGAGCAATGTTGTGCTAGGATCAACAAAATATGTTTACCCAGGAACTCTGCAAAATCAGGATGTGCGCGAGCTCCTTAGGCATTTACAAAATGCTTGATTTCTGAATTCTTGTTAAGGATATGGCTACTTGTAAGCTTGATTCCATTTACCAGGAGGTGCAATCAGCTGAGAACATCTTGAACAGATGTTGATGGGTGGTGTTGACAGCACACAGAGCCTCCATATCTCTGAGCTGCAGAAGAACTTTAAAAATACACCATAAACACGACTGACCTCTTTAGCTTTACTGGCACAGTCCAGAGTAAACAAACCGATTTTGTTGTTCTTAAAGGGCATTTAAATTCAAAGCTTGTGGCAGACAGATGGCATTTAGAGTGAATTTGACAGGTCCACCACCATGGGGGTTTCGTATCTGTGGAGGAAGAGATTTCAAGAGGACTCTGACTGTCGCGAAGGTGAGCTGAGCATATTTGGCCCACATTTTTTTATGAACAAAATATTTGATGCCTTTGAATCATATGGTCTATAAATGAGCTGTGTGCTCTTATAATGTGTTTTGTCAGGTTCACGAAGGCAGCAGGGCAGATGACGCTGGGCTGCAGGCGGGGGACCTTATATTGGAGATTAATGGTCAGGATACTGGAGCAATGTTGAATGTGGAGGCTCAGAACAACATCAAGATACATGAAGATCAGCTTTGCCTTCTTATTGAAAGGTGGTAAAATTGTCTTTGATTTGGCAGCATTAAAGGGAGAGTTCACAAAATTCTGTGATCATTTACTCACCCTCAAGTTGTCCAAACCTGTATGAATTTCTTTTTTATGCTGGACACAAAAGAAGATATTCTGAAGAAGAAGAATATGGGTAACCAAATTTTTGCTATTTTTGTTCCATAATTGGAAGTCAATGGGGTCCATCTACTGTTACCCATATTCCATATTATGACAGAATTTTTAATTTCGAGAGAACTAATCTTTTAATACATATGTTTCCATTACTAAATCCTACATTCTTTATAGGTTTCAAGCAAGCTACATTGCATTATTATTTCCCCTTATTTAAGTGATAAATAAATTAAGTTTTTATATATTCTTTAATCAAACCTTTTAGTTTGTTGCTTTGTTCAACAAGTCATGCGCTCTCATGCCACACATCATGTTCTCACGAAGTGAAAAATACATCCCGGAGAAAAGAGGACATTTAAAACGTATGAAACCGTTTCATATTTAATAGATTGTAATTTTTTAAGGAAGTTTAAACAATAAATAGCATATATAGTGGCTCTTTAATGTGTCGTGACAGATCGTTGTAGCTCCTTCAAGCGGCTCGTGAACAGATGATCTCTTCACACTAGTTCATTTATAGCATCAAATAAACATGAATGAACATCAGAAGGAATGTTGTTTCAAGTGAGTACACACAACTTTTCAAGTTCAAGTTCACCAACGTTAGTCTACTAACTCCCCTGACTGATTTGTCGGAAAAATGGCGGATTCGGGGTTATGATTGGTCAGATTTCCTGTCAATCAAACTGTTTGCGACGGGTCAATTGAGTAATAAAACAAAACTATTACTGAGAATAAAGAATATTACAATTAAAGTTAGTTACAAAAAACACTGAGGATAAATGTGATAATTGTTTTTGGAGAGAAATACACAGTACAAAATTGTCAATGGTTTATATAATATAATATAATATAAAATATATGATATCTTTTTGGCTGTTTATAGTGAAAAAGTGACGTTTTCATAAGATTCACCCCAAATAAATACTGATTTGTGAAGCTTTTTCAGTGAAACATCTGAAAGAATAAGCAATTTCTTATTATCTTCCAGACCTGCACAAATAGCTGTCATGCAGCACTGCGGTCATCCTGATCCAAGACTCCCTTTTCATTCGGTTAGTTATTGCCTTGTTAAATGGCCAGCTCTTTGTGAGCATAAAGTTAAATGTTAAATGTTGCAACAGTAAAGGCCCATTCAGAGTGTGAGAACGATCGATTTCTGCAACTTCCTGCTGTTCTTCTTCAACCCAGGAGCCGTCAGTCAGGCCAAAGCAGACCCATGAGTCAGTGCAGGGCCAGTCCAAGAGGTTAGTGTACAAGAACCATGCTGTCTTCAAACAACATCACATATGTTTCTCATTGTTCATGTGTCCAGCAGTTCTCAAAGCTTCAGAGCCCCAGTGGAGAGAAACTGCAGTCCAAACCAGCTGCAACAACATGATGAGGTTGACAAAACATAATGTCGAAGGCTTTGCTGCCATCTTGTGTTACAGTAAAAAACAGAAACAAAAAAACTCAGTCCAAATGAAGACATATCTTCTATTGTATTGGCAGTGTTATTTTAGTATCATTGATATACTATTATAGTTTTTAATGACATTTTATTTTGATATAAGGTTTTTTATATATATATATTAAAAAGTTTTTAGCTTTTTCTAGTTTATTTAGTTTTAGTTATTTTCACTGAAACTAAATGAAAATGAGAAATGTTGCCTTGGCAAGTATATTTTTTTAATATATTTTTGTTTATTCCAGTTCATTTATTTCTGTTTATTTTAGTTCAAGTAATGGCATTTTTATTAATAGTTTTAGTTAACAATAATATTTCACTTTATTCATTTCAGAAGGATTCCACCACATCAGGACACAACTTTGAATCTAATTGGATTCCAACATGTAAATCACAGACCACCAAGAAAAAGTAATAGTGCATGTAGCACATTATATATATATATATATATAATATATATAATATATATATATATTATATATATATATATATATATATACACATATTCATTGTTTGCTGTAAGTTAAAACCCTCTGAACTCCTCCACCTCCCCCAGCTCCACCTGTATTGAAACTGTAAACTATGAAATAGCAAACATTTCAAATAGTAGTATGCTGTTGTATATAGGCATTTAATTATCACCTGCAAAATAATTGTTTTAATACATTTTTTTAGGATTGTTTGGTGAATATAAAGTTCAAAAGAACAGCATTAAAAAAAAAAAAAAAAATCTTTTGTAATATTATTATATTAATATTAATATTATTTTGTATGTCTTTACGAAGTAAAATAAGTAATTTATCAAAAAAAAAAAAAAATCCTTTCACCCCAAACATTTGAATGCTATTGTACATACTATACTATATATGGCAAAATTATTAGTGGAAGAACGTTAGGATGTCTTTGCAAACATACTTGTGGGACTGTTGTCGAACTTAAACACACTTGTTGAACTCATGCTGTTCTTTGACTCTTGTCTCAGGGTAAGCTTTAATTATCCAGTATGGAGCTACGGTCCTGTTGACCCCGAAGAGCTCAGGAGAATCAAGAGCATGCAAGGTCAACCTCAGCGGCCCAGACAGTCCAACACTTTCAGAATACTACAGGAGGGACTAGAACGTGAGTGTTTCATTTCGCTGCATTAAGACCTCTTAAATAAAACCTCATGTAGAAATGCACATGATTTGTGCAGGAACGTCACAGACATCTGGAGCGATCCGGCACAATCAAAGGTTCCGCACTTGTGAGAGATGTGTCTACGTCATTGTGTAAGAGGACCTATTATTTTTTACATTTTTTTTTTACATTTTCAACTTTCTTTACAGTGTATATTTCTGTTTGAGCATGAAAAAGGTCTGCAAAGTTACAAAGCACAAAATCTCTCCCAAGGGAGTTATTCTCTGTATCATGCGCCCTGAAACGCCTCGATTGTAGTCTTGAGTTTCTTCCGGGAATGTACACGTCACAATATTCCTCACTGAAATAAACAATAAGCAACAAAAAAAAAGGGAGGCGAGGACTGGTTAAGTGTTTTGGAAGTGTGTTGAAACTTGCTGTTATGGTTTCCGAAAAAAAAAGTGTTTTAAGTATCCAAGTACTTTCTGTGGCCAATGCATGTCTGAAATGCATAAAGACCGCATACACATGGATGTTTAGCTCATTTGACGTGTGTCCTGATGCAGAACTCAGGCGGTGAGGATCAGAGAAGGGCGCTACAGGCATGTCGAGTGTTATACCTGCAGGGACTGTGATCTCAGTCTCATGGAGCGAGGACACTTCTGTGTGGATGAGGAGCTGTACTGTGGAAGACATTTTCGGCAGAGATGCCAGGCGGCCAATGGCATCCACTTAAAACACTGGTGAAGAGCATTTGGGTTCAATGCCGTGTATTTTAGTGTGTTCATTTAAGTATGTTTTAAGCAGTGCTATTTTAGTATCATTGAGATACTATCATAGATTTATTAATAATTTCAGTCAGTTTTTATATTTAACATTTTAATTTTAGCTAGTTTTTCTTTCATAATTTTTATATTTATTTTTTCTGTTTTTATTTTAATTTTAGTAATTTTTGTGTCATTTTTAGATGTTTTTTTCATTATATTTTTTCATTGATTTGTGTCATTTTTAGACGTTTATTCATTCATGTCATTTTTATTTTAGTTAAAGTTTCTGTTTATTTAAGATTTAAATATATCTAAAAAGTTTTTATTTAGTTTTATTGAACTTTTTAGTACATCAAGTTAAACTAAATTAAAATCTGAAATGTTGCCTTGGCAGCTAGCTGAAATAAAAGGTGTTTTTTATTAATTTTTTTTGGTTTTTGGAATTTTTAATATAATTTTATTTATTTAATTCCTATTTTTATTTTTTATATATGTTATTTCAAATAATTAAATTTCGGTTCTAGTTAGCAACAATAACCCTGTTTTTTAATGAAGTTTATTTCACACACAGAACATGTTTTTTAATGATTCTCATGAATATAATAGTGAGTATAATAGTGGCAAACATATAATTCATCTAAAGATCACCAAAAAGGAAAATTCTCCTAAAATTCTACTCCACAGAACAATGAAAGTGGATGCAGACCAGCGTTATCAAGCTCCAAAAACAAAAACGCACAATAAAAGCATTATAAACGTCCTGAAATCTTCAGCTGCACAGTAGTTTTGTATGAGGAACACGCTGAAAAATCCAGCCATCAGCTGTGGTCACCGTTCACTTTCACTGGATGAGTGAGTAAATGATGACAATTTTGATTTTGGGCTGAATTGTTCCCGTGTGTTCTTAGACTTCTCTAGAGGGCAGTGTTTTCTCACGCTTCACTATCTGCTGTCTGTCTGAATGACAAAATCATGCTTCCAATTATTGTCTGACATCTTTGTTGAAGAGATGACATCACTGGAACGCGTCCCATGGCCATAACATAGAAAAAAGAGAGTGCTTTTTTAGTTATATATTTTTGCTGCTGTATGAATAGCAGTTCACCTCCATATAGGCCGCAGTCTGACCTCATTTCATTATGTAAAAGAATACAACGATAAAGAGTTAAAGGGACGTGCCCTGTTGACTTCCACTCCCCATGCAGAACTATGAAGGCCTTGAATGGCGGGTTTCAGGAACAATACAAGCACACATTATCCTCACGAAGGGACACTGTGTGTGTTCACGTCACGTTTATTAACCTGAATGACAATGAAGATTCATCAGTAATGCATGATGGTGACGTTGTGTTAATACCTGGTGTTTTGTTTACCTAACTGTGGAAAAAAATACAATCATGAAACATCTATTTATAGCGCTTTCTACAATACAGATTATTTCAAAAGCAGCTTCACAGTCATAAAAAGGAAAGTACATGTTGTAAAAGTCAATACAACTTCAATTTCAGCTGCTTTACTATAGAATTATTCTTTGTTTTTGTTGAATCTATCCCTATTTAAGTCCTCGTAGAGCTGTATTTTGAGTAATGAGGGTGGACGTGTTTGTTTGAGTATCTTAAATGGCTTATTTCTGTTGCTAAATATCCGTGTGCGGACTGTGTTCTTTGCAGAAAAGTCTGCCGTTTTAAAATTTCTTTTGCAATAAGAAGACAAATAAATCCTGTTCATTTTTGTTCCTTTTTTTCATGAACAGTGAGAGAACAGCATGACAATTCAGTATAATTATATCTTTGTGCCACAGAGCTGTACAGTTCTCCGATGTCTAAATTTAGTCATGGGACATTTTAATCACACATCTCTATTAAACTGTAAAGGAAAGCATCTCAGAATTATTATAACCTACAATAATGTGTGCACATTTTTTCCATAAAACACTTCACTGAAAAGAAGCATGTGTCTAAGATTTTCCCACCTCCTGTGAAGGAGAACAAAAAACAATGCTCCATTTATGGGTTCCAACTCCCAAACACTAAAGATCTGTGCGTGGTGTTAATCTTTTTTATTTTTAGACTTGTTTTTATGCTCACAAGTTGCATTAGTCAGGGTTTAATTTAGGCCTTGTATATATATATATATATATATATAAACACACACATTTATATTTTTATATATATATATATATATATATATATACACACACACATTTATATACACACACACACACACACACACATATATATATATATATACATATATATATATATATATATATATATATAATATATATATATAAAGTCGTAAAGAAGCGCAAAGATTAAGCATTTTTCAGAGACTGTTAATCCCCAATGCAACAGTTGTTGCGTCACAACAGGCCACGCCCACACGCAGTTGCTCCATCTGTAAAAAAAAAGCGTGCGGGGCGTGGCTTCAGAATGACGCTCACTTGTTGCTTCACTGGACAAGGTGAAACTTTTCCAGAGAAACATTAACGGACTTTTGGCACATAGAAACTTCTCGTTGGACAGGGCGGCTCGCGCGTCCTGTTTAGTTTTCGGTTCAACTGAAACGGGTTTGGTTTTCACAGACATGTCTCTGGCAGACCAAAGCCAGCAGTGGTATCCTTCCAGCGTCCAGGTAACGGTGCTCCAGGCGAGAGGTTTGCGGATAAAGGGGAAGAATGGCACCAACGACGCGTACGCCATCATGCAGGTGGCCAAGGATAAGTTCTCCACCTCGGTGGCGGAGAAGAGCGTAGCGCCGGTGTGGAAAGAGGAGGCCGCGTTCGACCTGCCGCTCTTTCACCCAGGTAACGCGGAGCGCTGCACCCTACAGGTGTGTGTGATGCACCGGGCTCTGATGGGACCCGATAAAATGCTCGGTCAGGCGACCATCAACCTCCTGGAACTCCAGGACAATAAATCCCGTAATAAAACAGAGTGAGTGAACGTGACTTTAAATGCATCCTGATGACTTGAGCATTCTTCTGTTCTAATGCGTCACATGACACTGACATATATTTATATATATATAATTTATTTATATATTTTTTGGGATATTTTTTTACATATATATGTTATATTTTTGTTTATTTATATATATATATTATTTAATCAATTTATTTTTTATTTATATCTTTATATATATATATATATATATATATATATATATATATATATATATATATATATATATACACACACACACACACATTGGCAAAGGATATCTGATATCCTTCTGAAAAACTAAGGCATTTTTCAAGTGCATCTAACTTTTCTCTGCTTCTTATTAGTGCTTCAATGGTATTTCACAAGAGTACTTCTGTGTTGAGGGATGTCCTTATGTAGTCATGAAGATTATGTGGATAATACACTGTTATGTGGCTGGAAATCATGAGCTGAGCTTTAAATTCTCTTGGACTTGGTCATGGTTGACCGAAGGGAACATAGCAGGATTTTTTTTCCCCCCCTTAACCAGAAATGACACAGCCCTCCACAACTTGACAGTGAATCAAGTCTTTCATATTTACATAAGATGGTTTCTTTTAAGGATCAGAAATCCCAAGTTAATACTAATGTGAAAATTATCGTAATAAGCCCAAAGCAATAATAACTTGATTGATAGAATGTAGAATAACCTGTTGGATGAAAAGTCCTTATTTGATGTATTTGTTGTGAGTTTCAGTTTATCCAGTGGGATTGAATGTGATTCTTGTTTGAGCCTGCTGGATTCTTTCGACGTTAAGATTGAAATTCCATTGACGTTCCATTGGAATGTTTGTTGAAGGTTGGTGGAAATCTGTTCGAGTGGATCGGGTGGTTATTCCATCTCGCTGTAATCTAGAGCCACACGGTGTACATTATGCACAGAATTCATGAATAAATTAGTTTAGCTCCAGACATCATTGTAACATCAGTCACGGCACAACTGAAATTTACAACGTGCCGCACAAATCCATCACAGCGTTCTGACCTTGGATTTGAAGAGCTTGCTTTTTCTTCACCTGCTCTCTGAATGACTTTCATTGTTTGCTTGCTCAAAGCTTTTGATTACAGCTCGCCTGGTCATTTTCATTACGAGACCTAATTCAATCTCATACACAAAGGCAGCCAACGCTCGTCTGGACTTCCGCCGAATAATGAAAGCCGTTTTTTTAATTAACTAAGCCTTTAAAGAGGTTTGGTTCTTTTGGGTCTGACTGAGACGTTTCCTCTTGTCATGTGATAGAGCTTGTTATGCTAAGTAAGTCCTATCTCATCCTGTTCCAGAGTGGGTTGCTGTTCCCCCCAGGTCAGAAAAACCGGAAACACGGTCAGGTGTCTTGAAGTAAGCTGACTCATATGAAATTGGACCTCAGTTTTTCTTGTAAACTGATATGCTGTTTTGATGGTGATTTGAAGTTCGATCTCTGGTGTGTGTATAAAATTGCCAGTCTTGTGGCTGACATCAACAGGGTGTTATCACTAGAAATTTGTAAACACGATAAATCAAGATTCAATGCAAGTTGAGCTCTATTGACAACATTTGTGATCACAAAATTCATTGATTTTTTATTTTACATCACTTTTTTTTTTACATTTACCTCAAATAGTGAGGTTGAATGGGGCCAATTTTCGGAGGCTTTAGAAGCAGAAATGTTAAGATTTTATAAAAGCACCTAAGTGTATAAGCGTTTAACAAAATAAAATCTTGTTAACATGCATATTGCTAACATTTTGTGGCTATAGTATTGATTGTTTTGAGTATTTTAATATTTTCGGATCGCCCCAATTCACTTCCATTGTTAGTGTAACCTAAAGTATAGTTGTTGTTTTAATTTTTTGATTAAAATTTGCAAAACAATGACTAAAAACGCTGTCTTCATGCCGGGCCAGTAGTTGGCGATATCAGTAGGCGGCTATAGCCTGAACACGAAATGCTCGCGCACATGACATTACCGTTTTTGTAGTTTACACAGACTCGATAACTGTATCGTTTTAAAAAACTTGCACTTTGAAACTTTTCAGACCCCCAAACGCCGTTGCTGTGTAAAAACGACCAAAACGGATAAAGTTTTCCATTTTTTAGTTGAAAATGGTAAACGGCCCCCTTTCCAAGACGCTAATTCATTCTTTCTGCCAAGATGAATCGGAAAACTTGAATTATTTCCTGTACTTCTCGTTGTCAATTTCACTGATCGTCATATCAGTTTTTTCTAATCTACTGTTCCCAAAACTTGTTCCTGGTTTTTAAAAGTCATTACTTATAAACAATTTATTATTTTGATCTTAGTTAAGGCTATAGCATCACTATTACTAGTGCTAATAGTAAGCATTACACTGCTATTCAAGAGTCAGTTGAGATGATTATCATTTTTTTATTTTTTTTTTAGAAATTAATAGTCCGCAAAAATGCATTAAATTGATCAAAAGTGACAGTAAAGACATTCATAAAGTTACAAAAGATTTTTATATCAAATAAATGCGGTGCATTTGAAAATTTATAATGATAAATGTTTCTTGAGCAGCAAATCGGCATATTAGAATGATTTCTGAATGATCACGTGACACTGAAGACTGGAATAATGATGCTGAAAATTCATTTTACATCACAGGAATTAATTATATTCAAAAATTAAAAACATTTCACAATATTGCAGTTTTACTGTTTTATTTATTTAATCAAAAATACAGTAAAACAACAATATTGTTATGTATTTATATATTGAATTTAATTAATCCATGTGTATGTTTTAACACTATCAGAACGTTAGTATTAAAATGTGCTCTGTGTAACTCACACCCCTTTTGTGCACATTTGCTCTTAAACTCTGATTCCTCTGTTATATTGTGCAGTTATTTAAACAAAGTCGTATTTTAGAGAAGGTTATATATCTAACATCCCTTTTTCTGATGTCAGATTGTTCTGTTTGTGCTCCAGTTCTCTCCCCGGCTTTGACGTGCGTCACATGCATTGCCTGATAACTCAATTTCTATTAGCGTGACGTAAAGTCAAGGCTTGTCGGCTGCTTCAGACTTCAAAGTCAAGAAAGCACTTCGTTTTCTCTCTGTCACACATATAGAGGATGCTTCAGAGGATATGCCTAAAATATGCTAAATGCCTCATCCTAATACAGAAGCTCCCAAAAGGCATCAGACGTTTCTTTCTGCGTGACCTCATCCACCGAGTCATTGGCACAATAGCTCTTTCCTGATTTGAGGCAGAATGGGAACGCGTCTTCTCTGACACCTTACAAAGTTTCCATTGTTGGCGGTCCGGTGTCTTCTTTTCTTCTTCGAATATTAGAGGATTTGTGTGACGTTAAATTCAATGTCTTTTACCTACAGAAGAAATAATTCAAGAGGAAGAACACTTAAAGGATTAGTTCACCCAAAAATGAAAATGATCACCCTCAAGACATCCTTGGTGTATATGACCATTTCCTTTCAGACAAACAAAATCGGAGATATATATTTAAAAATATCTTTAGTCCTCCAAGGTTTATCACTGCTGTGAATGGGGGCCCAAATTCTGAAGACAAAAAAAAGCGTTCATCCATAAATAAATGAATCCATATTGTTGTCCTGTTGTCTTCCCTTTTGCCAAATATGTAGGAATTTCAACACTCATAATGTACTTCGCATATTGCCATCCAAGCCACTCCCACCAGTCTGCTATGTATACCAAATACCACCTTGCTTTAGTAGGAAATCATTCTTAGCAAACTTTTAGCTATAATGGTGTTTCACCTTTTTTTTGTTCCTAGGTGCAAGGATTTAAAGAGTAAACGTTTAGCAGGAGTGAGTTACTTTCGGTTTCCAGTGAGGCTGGCAGTGGTTAAAGGCTTCAAATAATCCTAAATGCAGAGAGAACACTCTTACGGACAATAAGAACCACCTTAGTTTGTGGTCAACATTTTTGAAACTGGCGTGTTTTGTGTCATTAGGCAAATAGACATACATATCTTGGTCCTGGTAACATTGCGAACAAGTAAACATTGTTTGTATAAATATGAAGTACTGTATTGCAACAACAAAGTGGGTGAAAATTGGTGAAGTTACTGAGTCCGGTTATCTGAGCATCATAGATAATGTGTTTAATATCTTTGAATAACAAAGTGAAGAAACACTTCACTTTTGAGCCTTAGGCTGTGTGCTATAAAACAGTCCTGTCACACAACGGCCTTATCAGCGCACTGGCACATACAGGAAGTCAAGCTGCTGAGAGATGCACTGGAACGACACATCCAGTGCTGATTCATCTGATGCTCGTACTTCCTGTCAGGGCACAGCTGTTATTGAGGATATTTCAGGGCAAAGCAGTTGTTTATCAAGAACTTTCCTTATTTAGTTTTTTATCATCTTGCCTGATACTTTCCATAAGTAGGGTACAAAATAGGGCACGGAAGGCATTTTTTACCCACTTTCAACCAATGGGCACTTAACTGGAAAACTTGAACTATCAGTCATCTAAACAATCAATTATGAGCACGTTTTAATTTACTACGGTATATTATATTTGCCATTTTATTTTTTACAAAAAATTTTTCTCACCAAATCTTGGTTTGATAAATGTGTGTTTTAATGAAAAATATTTACTTGTTCACTTTTTACTGTACTGTATGGTTGAGCTTGACAATGTGAGAAAATTGAATATTATTTGTCTTCCTGCCATGAAGTAGGAAGTTTTTGTTACTTTGATTTTAAAGCAGTAAACCTAGTTTTTTTTTAATAAACCATAACTGAAATGAAATAAGGCAACATCTCATTTAAGTTTAACTAAATTTATTACTAAAATTTAATTTGTATAAACATATTTTTAAAATATCCAATTAAATGTAATAAATAATTAAAATACACAAAAATAGTTTATATTAATAATTCTAAAATCTGAAGAGACCCTGGTTTCAGAATTTCAAGAGTGAATGTTGAGGGAAATTGAGACTCTCTTTTTGTAATGGGAACATCATGATGTAACGTCAAAAGTAAATGTCAGTTCAATGTATTATGATAAAATAAAATGACATTACATGATTTTAATATCCATCTGTGCGTGGAGGGGGCAGACTTTTAATTTGTTTAAAAAAATAGCTAATTTTCATGTTGGTTAATTCTTTACTAGATAATAGCTTATCTAAAAGCTCACCACAAAAAAAAAAAAAACTCTCTGAAACAAGGCAACACCCTGTTGCAACTTCCCTTCTGTAACTAGAGCTTGAAGGGCTAGTTCACCCAAAAATAAAAATGTCATTATTCACTCACCCTCGTGTTGTTTCAATCCTATATGAATTTCTTATGTGGAACACACAAAAAAATGTTAGTAACCAGACAATTACCATTGACTTATATGGAAGTCAACAGCTACTGTAAACTTTCTGGTAACAATATTCTTCAACATGTTCAACAGAAGAAAGAAACTCATACAGGTTTAGAACAAGATAGGGGTGAGTAAATGATGACGTTTTTGGCTGAACTATCACTTTAATGCAACTTGTGCAGTTCACAGCGGTCTGAAAGACATCACGTCATCAGGAACTGCTCAGGTTTGCATCGGTGCGTTTCTATGGGTGTGAGGTGTTGTCAGAACATGTCGTGTCAAGCGAGCACCTCCTAAATGTGCAAAGCCGTTTCTCCTGTCGTTGTGCAATTAGCTTTGAGGAAATATGGTTTGGCAACATTTATTGTTAAAGGGCATAATTGTGCTCACGGTTCAGTCTCTCCAGAACTTGATTCGGCAACTTTCTAATTAGCTTCTCTTTAACCACTTCTGTTTAACGCCCTGAAATTCCTGTTTTACACTATGATTTCAGTTATTCAGGCTCTTAGTTTAATGTCTAGTAAAGTTAAAACTCTGTCATGTCAAGATTATTTGCATGTAGTAATCATTAAAACATCCATGATATGATTCAGAAATGTGGCGACATTGACAAAGCAATATTGAATATAAAGATTTAGATCACCAAGCTTTCAGTCAAATTATTGGTAATAGTTTTTACAATAAGGTCTCATTTGTTAACATTAGTTAATGTAATGCAATGCATTTGTTGCAATATTTATTCATCTTTGTAAGGACAACAAGACTTTTTATAAGACTAAATTGGTGTCCGTTGCTCATTTCACTTCTCCTTGTTGGTAACAATAACTGTCTATATTTTGATTACGATCTGTCTGATAAAGAAAAAAAACCCCTGCAGCTTTTTGAGCCATTTCAGAGGAATTCCGTAAATATAATGGTAAAACGGAGTTGTTTTTAGCTATATTGTCTATTCCTACTAGCCAGTATGTTATTCTCTGACTTTGAAGTGGTGTGTAATGGTGCTAAATGTTGTTGAGGCGTAGGCGGGTGGCAGAGATCATTTACTAGTAATCCTAGGGTGAGATGCTATATTTAGTTTCAGAGTCATCACAGTATTATTCATCAGATAGCCACACGGTCATTTAAACACACACCCAACATGTTATTTTCTCCATAGCATAATAATTGCGTTACTCACTGTGTCCAGTGCGTGTTCTGTCACCATAAACACTTAAAGTAGCGACTGCTGTTGAAGAGGCCGGTTAATGGTTTTTGAATTGAGACTATAAGTTCTGCGATCGCTACCATTTCACCTCTTCAAGACAATTATCCCAGCATTTCATATCATTTCCGAACACTGAAGTCAGGCGCTCTGCGTCATATTTTATATGGTTAAATTTTTCATTTTCATTTTCATGCATTCAGAGAAGGATTTTTTGCTTTAGATGCTGAAGTCATTGTTTTCCCCTAGTGTGATAAGACAATCTCTGTAATGTGCTGTTCTGGTTTATAGCCGTTGAGGAATGTCAACAATCACATGAAACTATTTACACAGACGTTGGGATTTTGTTTTATCACCAAACCTTATGTCACACACTGTGTCATTTTATATTGCTTTTCCCTGCAATGATTAAAGCTGTGTTTAAAGATACAAATTTGACTTGTAAGGTTTTAGTGGGTTTCCGCTTTTCCTCTTAAACCCCACATCTGACCCTAATATGCCGGTGTGTTTTCGGCCTCGAGTGTCAGTGTTGTGTCATTCACAGAGCTTTCTCAAAATTGTTTTTCTAGCCACTCCATTCACACTGCAAGCATAAAATGAGGCCTGTGTGCAGTTACAGCACCCTTGTGTCCTCGTTTTACTCCTGTGTTTTTCATGGATCTAAGTTTGTTTCTTACGGTCATGTTAGCTCACCAGCTTAGTCATTAATTTCCTAAAACATTCAGCCTGGAAAACTACTTGCTATGTCTCTTGTTGTAGCTGAGAAACTGCTTGCTCAAGGCTGTATGTTGTTTTATGGGGGGCTTTTTAGATCGATAGACCTATTTTTATTGATGCCGAAAAGGAAAATGAAGGTTTTTAATTTCAAACTGTCCAATGCAGTAGATTTTTGTTTCGTTTTAGACCCTGAAGTCAATGTGTCTAGGTCATTGAACCATAAAATGCCATTCTGGTTTATAGTCGCTGAGGAATGTCAACAATCACGTGAAACTCTTTAATCGGACTTTGAAATCCCATAGCTTTGAGTGCACAACAAACTTGAATTTTTTGCAATTCTGACCAATTTTGCAAAGTGTAGCTATGTGATGCACACAACACAATCTCGTTCCATGATCTCGTATCTTTCATCTCATTCTTGCCTTTAGCTTTTTTCTTTGAAGGGGGTTCTCTGGGGAATGAAAAATGCTTGTATCTAAACATCCTGTGCTATTTGTTTTTAACAGATGGTTCAAATTGATGGGCAAGGCAGGAAAGCCTGACAAAGACAGGGGTGAGGTGCTGCTAGACATTCAGTTCATGAAGAATAACATGACAGCCAGCATGTATGACCTCTCCGGCCCTGACAAGTCACGCTCAAGGCTTGGCAAGCTGAAGGATAAGCTTAAAGGGAAAAAGAAAGATGGAATGTCAGATTCTGCTTCTGCCATTGTGCCTTCATTTGGGCAGGTAATGACTGACAGCGAGGGCGAGGAAGAAACTGATGTCACACCTGGAGCCAAAAAGAAGAATAAACTGAAGTCTCTCTTTGCACCAAAGCCGGGTTTGCACCGCAACATGTCCCAGTCCATGTCCACGCTCGCCACCCTGCCTGAAAAAGACTCGGCCATCAGTCTGAGCAGATCGTCTGGCCTAAATGTAGAGTCTCCTGAAGGTATCAAATTAGTTATTTGTTTTAAAATGAAAATAAGTTTTTCCCAATGATATTAGGAATCAAGTCATATTCATTTGAAATTCTGACTTCTATTAGTAAAGATGCACCGGTTGGCAGCGCCACCTACTGCCAGAGTGAAAGTACATTTTCATTCACTTAATCTGATTTTTTTTTTTGTACAAGTATGTTTAATGTAGCATAATTTCATATATCTAAAGTCAGACCATTATGTTTTTGCTTTAAATTTTGAAATTATACTATCTAATTAAAAACAGCTGATCTTTGTTTGAATTGATTTAAAAAGCTGCCTATAAGTTCAGATGGCTGCATCTATTTTTGTTTAAGGCCAGTTTGCCCTATTATAGAGCAAATAAATTTGCTTAAACATATCAGTCACCATTAAAAAAAAATCAGAATCGGCAATGAAATATCATGATTGTGCATCACTAGATATTAAAAGGGTCCTATAATGCCCCATTTACAAGATGTAATATAAGTCTCTGGTGTCCCCATGTATTTGTGAAGTTTCCGTTCAAAATACCACACTGATCATTTATTATAGCTTGTCAAATTTGCCCCTATTTGGGTGTGAGCAAAAACTGTTTTTGTCTGTCCCTTTAAATGTAAATGGGCTGCAGCACCAACATGGCCTCAGCCCCTCCATTGCATGATTCCAGGGGCAGGGTTTATGTAAAATTTGGGGTTTGTGATGTCATCAACCCAGGAAGAAGCTTGTTGTAGTCCCAGTTGTTTTTGTAGTCCTTAAAAAGCGATTTCTGAAAAAGAAAATGTCTCCCTTTGCATTGAACTTTGAGCATAACTTGAGCAGATGTTGTTTCTGCTCAAACAGCAACATTACACACTAACTAAAGTTTAAAAAAAGTGAAGTCATAATCAAGGACCCCTTTAAAATTCTGGCTGATCCCAATAAAGCTATGGCTGATAACCGATAAATTGCCGATATTGAAGTGCTATACTATTTTGTCTGAATAAATTAAAAATTAAACGGTTAAAGCTAAAATCAACTGCTACAAGTAAATTTTAGCGTTACAATGCACAATTTAAAAAAATGCAATCTTATTTTGAGATTTGCTAAAGATTATTTAAAAGCATTTTTTTTGTATGTTTAAAGATTAATTTCAAGTGAATGTTAGATGATGACAAAGGTAATGTAAATGTAAAAATGGGGAAAACGAACATAAGCTATTAAATACTCTGTTGACCGCTAAATTTAACATCTTCAGTGTCATATTAACCAATAATTCCTATTGCTTAGCAGAAATCGGTGTTTGCCAACATTTTTAAATTGGTGCAAAATTTCAATGGTGTAATATTATTGACTTCCCTCCTATCTTCAAAGGTAAAAAGAAATTTAAATTCCTGAAGCACAAGCGGACTGAAAGCTCTGACAGCAAGGTTTCCCAAGGTACCGGCTCTCTTGGATTGGGCTTTGCGCAGGGCAATGTGTGCATCAATGGCAGTCATGTCTACACGGAAGAGCCAGAGACCAGAGGATCCAGAGCTGGTTCCACCTTCAGCCTGAACAGCTCAGGCCATGGGTCCATGGAGGATCTGCGCAGAGGTCATGACAGGAAAACCTCCAGCACCTCAATGGACTCTCTTAAAACCTCTGACCTGCAAACTCAAGAGAATTCAATGGAAGAGATGCACAGAAAACAAGAGGAACAAAGGAAACAGGAAGAGGGAGTCAGGAAAAGACTAGAGGAGGAAAGGAGACAGGCTGAAGAGGAAGATAGGAAACGGATTGAGAGAGAACAAGAAAAAAGGAGATTAGAAAAGGAAGAGGAGAGGAAACGGTTGGAAAGAGAGGAAGAGAAGAAGAAGCTAGAGAAACAGGAAGAGGACAGGAGAAGGATTGAGAGGGAGGAAGAGAGAAAGAGGATGGAGAGGGAAGAGGAGCGGAAACGGATGGCGAGAGAGGAAGAGAAGAGGAAGCTAGAAAAGCAGGAAGAGGAGAGGAAAAGGATTGAAAGAGAGGAAGAGAAAAAGAGGATAGAGAGGGAAGAGGAGCGGAAACGGATGGAGGAAGAGAAGAGAACGCTAGAGAAGCAGGAAGCAGAAAGGAGAAGGATTGAGAAAGAGGAGATTGAAAGGAAAAGGATTGAGCAGGAAGAAATGATCAGAATAAAGAAGGATCAGGAAAGAATTAGACAGGAAGAGGAGAGAAGAAAGGTTGAGGAGGAGAGGATCAAAGAGGAGAAAAGGAAGAGAATAGAGGAAGAGGAAAAGGCTAGGAAGGAAGAAGATGCACGAAGACGAATGCAGGAAGAGGAGAGATCAAAACTTGAGGATGAAAAGCTGTATAAAAAAGGAGAGACAAGAAATATTGAAGCGGAAAGACGAGCTGAAGAAGAGGAAAGACGAAGGAAGGAAAAAGAAAAGGTGGAAGCTGAGGAAATGAGGAATAGGAAAGTGGAAGAAGAAAGAAGAATGACTGAGGAGAAAGAAACGAAAGAGAAAGAAAGGTTACGCCTGGAAAAAGAGATGGAGTTTGAGAAAAAGAAAATGGAAGAAAGGATGAGAGAGGAGCAGGTGAGAAAAATGGCTGAGGAAGAGGAGAAGAGGAAGCTGAAAGAGAAAGCAGACCAGGAGAGAATCAGCCAAGAGAAGGAAGAAATGGAGAGACAGAGTAAAGCGAAAGAACAACGGCCCGAGGTGAAACCCAGGAGTGCTCGACTTAACACAAGTAAAAAAGCACCGGACGAGATTAACTCGGACCATGTCCCATCCATCAATCCCTTTGAAGACCCTCTAACATTAGATGAGAGCTCCACCAATCCTTTCGAGCAACCCTCTGTTCCTCAACCTGAAGCCCTCAGCCGCTCAACCAAAGTGTCTGCAGTCAAGCCAAGGTTAGTGTGTTCCCTGAAATCACTATTAATTGTTGTCTAAGAGAATGTTTTTTTTTTTTTCAAGATTTACACAGAATATATGCTCGTTGCATGAATTAGACCTCAAAACACAGACAATTTAGTAATTAATTGTCCTCAGTGAAAGCAAAATGCTGTGGGAAGTGTTAAAATCAGCCAATCAGAACATTTTTGTTGTTTAATATACAGCTATGTGGGCAGGCTCACTTTGTATAATCATTCTAAAATGTAAATAAGCAACCTACTAAATTTAAAAAAATAAAATTTACTTGACAGCAAATTCATCATCAGTCAGTTGAACGTATTTAGCTTCTGTTTACCAGAACCAAAACGAAGCACTCCTTTTTCATGAAGTTTGTTGCTTGACAGACATTCGGCAGACTGACAACTCAACTTCTTTGCAGCTCACTGACAGTCCATGTTCTTCATAACTCATTCATTTATCTTTTCTCCTTTTTACCAATTCTGCTGGAAGGCAAATCCATAACCTGTGATCACAGCTTGAATATTAAAGGAATAGAAATCTCTCTCAATGTTTCTTTAGTATGCTTTGACTCAGTTTCAGTGTGATAGGGTCCATAACACCACCCTGCCATGATTAACACCGTCCTGTAAAAGCTTTTGGCACCATCATGAAATATGCAGTTGTGTGTGTGTGTGTGTGTTAGTGAGTGCATGTCTTTACGTGTCCAAAAAATGTCTGTGTCCTTGAAAATGTTTCAAAACGACTGCTTCTCATACCAAAGTATAATAATAGACATTTAGAACTTCTATTTGTCTTCCTCCATCATATTTTCTGAAGGTGATTATCATACTGACCAAGTTGAATAACCCTTAACCAAATTAAATACTGAAAAAGCAGAATCTTTCTTACTGTGGGTCTTATCTGTTTATTTCTGCTGAGATGCATTAATGCTGACAGGCATTTATAGGCTCTCTAACCCTTATTGTGTTGACTCATGTGGTATTTAATTGAGGTCTAACCCAGGGGAAACTGGAGAAATCTGTTTCCTTGGAAAACAGCTGATCAAGCGGTTCCTTTTCTCTGACTCATGTGTTTAGAATTGAGGGCTTCATGAAACTGTTCTGGAATGTGTAGGAGACTGGGAGTAGACGGCATGATTTGTGGGTGGCTCTTTAAATCTAAACCAGTTATCTCTTCATGGCAGCAGTTAAAGGACGTTCTGTGCCCAAATTTTCAATCTGAGTTTGTCTCAGAATCCTTTGTTGCTCAAATGTGATAAATGTTCATATAGACTTGACATGAGGGTGAGCAAATGATGGCATAATTTTAGTTCTGGTATTTACAATCCATCTAAAAAGTTTATGGATATTGACAATATTTACTCAGTAACACCAGGAATGTGCTTAATGAAAGTAACTAGGGCCAGTTTTAATGTGTTTGATGCTTTCAATGGTTTTGATTGCTATTGAACAAAGCAAAGTGGCTTTATCTTGCAACGTATTTAGATATTTAGCAGATATGTTTGATGGAATTTAATCTTCCCTCTCGTTATCCTACTCCTTCAGTTCTTCTGTTTCTGGAATCTTCTTTTCACAAGCATCTGTGCCAAACACCAACCCGTTCTTTGACGATTCTGATGCCATTAGCGAAAACACTGAGTACGTTGTCGGTCTTGGAAACGTTGCAGAAAGGTCAGAGAAGAAACGACGGGCCCCGATGCCTCCCCAGAACAAGGCACCGATGGGAAAACCAGACGTCCATCCAAGAGGACCAGCAATTCCTCATGCCACACAAAGTTTTCCATCTAGAACATCTGAGGATATTGGAGACTCGGATTCCTGCAGTTTACAAGACAAATGTCTTGCATCTTTACCACCAGAAGTCTCAAAGAACAGGCAAGAAACGCAAAATGAGCATACAGACCAATCTACCACTCTTCATTTTGGAGAATGGAGAACTACTAGATTCCAGGAAAAAGACCAGATGAACAAAGTGTGCCCAGTCTCGCAGGATGAGTCAAGGACTTCTGACGCAGACAATTTTAGGAACACCGGTTTATCACATCTTAGCCTGAGTCCTCCCAGTAACCGAGAAGAAACCAACCCTTTTATATCTACCAAGGTCAAAACAATTAAACACAACAAGGGTCCAGCTCCAAAGCCTTTACTACAGTCAACATCAAGCAAGAATTTTGCATCTGAATCTGAACTCAGCAATGTAGCCTTTCGCGATGTCCATTTGACTGAACATGCTGTGTCCTTTATTGAAGACAGTGCTACCTCAAACTCTTCCATCGATCAACTAGGTGAGTCTTCAAACCAGTCAACCACCAAACCGGAGTCTGTACACTCTAATGACCTCTCCTCAAGCGAAAGTAGACTAGAGGATTTGCCAGCGACGTGTAAACTAAACGTTCGTGGTGAAAATGATTCTGTAAGGTCTGAACCAATCCTTGGAAAGATTCTGTCCAATATCGAAAATGTCCTGCCTGATACTGGCCTTTCCAAAAAGAGTCGGGCCCCGTTGCCCCCTGCCAATTCATCAGCAACTAGCAACCAGAACTCAACAAGCCAGCAACCAGAATCTGTGCTGAAGTCAACCAGTCAACCCACCAGACAAGATCAAGACGAGTCATTAACTATTAATAGTAGCATGCCAATGTCATATTTTACACCATCCCATGGAAGCTCATCACCAATCTTGAATCATGCTCTCAAGAAAAATGAAGTGCAAATGAAGACTGAACATTCTCCTCTGAGAGTGGAAGCAGGTCAAGGGTCATCGCACCGGTCTCTGCCGCACGCCAGAGTGTCACCAATTGATGTTAAGCCCGTCATTGGGGAGAATAATGGAAGTGAACATGAGAGAGCAGGTGATCCTGCCTTCAAACCCTGCAGGTGAGGCTTTTCGTAGAACTTCCAGAGACCTTTAGAAGTAGTAGCAGATGTCAACGGTAGGTTCCTGTTAGCCGTTAGTTTAAATTCAGAGTTCTTGAGATTTGTAAAAGGTTTTTAAGTAATGTTTGACACATAATTATTCTCGAGAGAAGCAGACAATAGTATTATAAGCACCTGAAAAGTAGAGTCACTTTATTAAACTCAACAAACTTCACCAAATTCTGTGTCCAGTCCTGCTTCTGGAGGGCCACTGTACTGCAAAGTTTTGCTCCAACCTGCCCCAACACATTGAAATCAACAGCATTTCCTAAAAGCAAGTAAATCGTACAGAACAGAAGTGCCAATGGTTTTACGATCTACTTATGCTTTTGGGAAATGCAGATGTCCTAGATGTTTCTAGCACATATTGTAGACCTTGATTATCTTGTTCAGGTGTGTTGTGGAGCAGTTGGGGCCTAATGGTAAGAGAGTCGGGTGATCACGGGTTTGAGTCTCGGTGCTAGCAGAAAATGAATGAGGGGAGTGAATGAACAGCGTTGTCTTTCACTCTCATTACCTGTAAATTGAGCTAGGCACCTAACCCCCAATCACTCCCTGCCACTGCAGCAAAAATGGCTGCCCACTGTTCACGGTGTGTGTGTGTGTGTGTGTGTACTTAGATGGGTGAAATGCAGAACACTTTCTGGGATCACAAAGTATGGGACACCATACTTGGCCACGTCACGTCACTTTATTTGGGGTTGGAGCTAAAATCTGCAAGAAGTTGGTCCTCCTGGCGCTCAATTGGACACCCCTTTCCTGCCTGAATTGTTGCTTACTGCTTGTATGTTACCAACAGAACCCTTTGCTTGGTGTTGAAGTTGTCATTTGAGTTGGGCAACTGGATTTCTTTTTACTGAAACGAGTAAACTAAATGTCTTTTAATGCGCTTTTGTAATGATCATGTAACGATGATTATTTCCCAGAAAGTAAGGAGGTTATTAGGATAAGTCTGTTGAAAATAACAAAAGTTCACCTAACTTATTGCTTGACTGCAAGATGTGCATCTCTTCGTTTTAGACTCTGGACCCTAGATTACTCATTGTTGGGACTTCCATGTGATTTTCACTTAACTGGTCTTTCTTAAGAACACAGTTTGCAATGGTATAAACCTTGTCTTTTCAGAGTTTTGGGTGAAATGGATGGGGTGTTTAATTTTCCCAGTGTGAACCTTCTTCTTTAACTCTAAAATGTAATGGTTATCCAATCATTGAAAACCACAGAAATGAACACTTTCACTTTTTCAATTTTCACACTTTTTTTGTTTTGTTTTGTACAAGGTACTTTAAAGCAAACATTTAGGGCACTATGTATTTTTCACTCTTTTGTGTGTGTGTTTTTTTTTTTTGTTTTTTTTTAAGAATTGTCTTCTGGCAGAGTTTTCCGATTGACTGCTTTGTATTCCACCCCTGTAATCTCAGTTCTTCCTGTAAGTCTTACAGCTCTCTTTCTCTTGTCAGGCCCCATGCAGTGAAACCCTTGAGCACCACTGACAAGCAGCCAGACCTCAGAGAACAAGACAATTCCAGATCTGCTACAATTACTGATCACATGCAAGTCAAGATGAAGGTAGTGTAAGCTTTATTTTTATTTTTTCTCTCATTTACTGGTGTGCAACCATTTACCATGCATTGAATAGACATAAGATAAGGTTGTTTAAGATGTTGCTACTCCCACTTGACTTTCAACTTCTCTTTCAGGCCCCAGAGGCTAAAGGTACAGGGCCGTACTCGCAGTTGACCCACGAAGAACTTGTGAACTTGTTGGAAAAACAGAAGGATCAGCTTTCTCAAAAGGACTCGAAGATAGGTGAATTGGAGCAGTACATAGACAATCTTCTGGTCCGTGTCATGGAGGAGAACCCCAGCATCTTGATGTCCTTGAATATGACGAAGAAGTCAGTTTAAGGGACCGTACTTTTGTAGTAGAGGGTTTTGTGTCTGTAATCACAAATACGGGATGAAAAACAACACGATGTTGTGGGCAAATCGGAGACCTTTCACTAAATCGCACTAAATCAGGTTTATGCACACCTGATTTATGACGCCTCACACTAAATGGTGACAACATGAATGTTTATTACTTGGCTTGCCTCAGATCCACCTAACCATGTGACTGATACCATACGATTTCAACATTTATTTCAAGAATTTAAGCACTTTCCCCAAAACTTTTTACTGTCCACCTTTTCCATTTGAATTGCTAACGTTTTGATTCGTATTTGGTTTTCTTTTTCATGTCATGATCGATTTTAAATGTTTTGGTCAAAGCATTCAATGGAATTGAGCCCCACATTTGCACTAAGTAAACAAAAGTGCACTATATATCATATTCTCTATACAAAATATTTTATATTGTTTATGAAGCTGTATAATGTTTGGTAGACAGAGCTCTGTGTTGATGCATATCGAAGCACTTTAAAAGAATCAGTTCATTTGTAAATAATGTGATCATTTGTATGTTATGCCTTTTTTGTCATGTAACTTGTTTGTTAATCTCTGCTTTTGAAATAAAGAATGTCATAGGTGTGGCCTTAAAGTACAGCGTTACGATATTGTGTCTGTGCGTTATTGGAAAGCATGTTAAGCTTTTAATTATTTAAAAAGTTCATTGAGTGGAGGTCAAATGAGTGTCTACACAGCACTCTTGGTAATGTTTAACATGCTGCTGTCTCAATGAGGAAGACCACATTAAAGCTTAAATTTCTTATAACTCATAAAAGTGTGAAAGCTTCTTACACTGTTTGAAGGCGATCCCATGTTAAATTATTTTGGTTTTATAGTCGCAACAATAACTATAATACTTTTTTTTATGGAAAATGCAATAAAAGCCATTGTGCCCATTATTCTGTTTCATTTTACACTAGAATTTTATAGTAATCTAAGTGATTTATATTAAACTTTTGTCTTTTCAGGCACTAGGTTCCCCTGAAGGTAATTTGTTTTGAACTACAAAATAAAAAATTAAAAGTAACACTAAAAGTCAGAAATGTATAGAAGAGAATTGCATTTGCTTGTGTGTTAAGTTTAGTCATGTAAGAGACGTGTATTAACAATAATTTACAGTTTTTGTACGTTTACTTTTTATATGTTATGGTTTTAACTTGACTTTTTATTATTATTCAACATATTCACATTATAAAGGAACTTTTACTGCCAGCAATTTTGTTTCCGCCCGGACCTTGACGTCATCAAGAAGCGCGCCGTCGTTCAGTTCAAAACAAACACACAATTGTCGCAAGAGAGGGAGATATAAGCTGATTTTCGGACATTTGGGCACAACAGCAGCAACACGTTCTGACTGTCTGCCACGGTAATACTCCTCCGGCCATTTAAAGAGCAACTGCAACCAGTAAGATCCCCAAATATTTATTTTATAATAAACTTTGTATTAATACGCGCGGAACAGTGATTCGTCAGTTTCGTGTCGCATATTCAATTCAAATTTATTTGTATAACGATACATATCGTTTCAAAGCAGCTTTACGGAGAATGGATGTCAACATTACAATTTAAAGAAAGCAGTTAGCAAATAACATAATTTAGTTAATTAATTTACAATCAGAGTTAGCAGTTTAACCGAAGTTAGAAGCAAGGAGCTCCCGGAAAATAAATGAACAATTAGGATAAAGAATTAGGTTGATCCAGATGATTGCGTCTTCGAAGTCCTCGCAGGAACTGGCGCATATAACTGCATGTTTGTCATTTGCTTGTCAGTTGACGCGAAGAAACTGAGCACGAGCTTAAATGCATGTAACATAATTAGAGAGATTTCTATAATATGTCCTTAATTTGCATTAAGAGATAGTGGAGTACAGCTGATATGGTTCTCATACAGGAATGTCGAGCAGTTGTCCTGAGTGTGGCTCGTCCAGAGTGGTGGAGGATGATCTGTACTCTCAGAGGCAGTGGGTCTGTGAAGACTGTGGCTCTGTGGTCTCTGAGGGGCATCTGACCACCTTACTGAGCGATGAGACCCAGGGCAGAGGTAACCCAGCACGGGACATTGAACTGACCTTAATTCACTCTGCTTGAAAGCTGCTGTATTGACATCCCTTTCATTTTGTCCAGATGTGCCCTATCATGCTTCCACGGAGGTGGTCAAGAAACCGTGTCGAAATCTAATCGCTGGTAAGATCAACAGGTCACGTTTAATCATCAACTTAATAGTTCTTATTAGAGTGATGCTGGAGGGTTTGATATCGGGTCCTGCGAGTGGATTTTTGGGAAACGCTTAACAATAAGGACCCTTTATTTAATGCGCAATACATTTGTGAGAGTATTTGTTAATGCTAATTTATTATTAGTTAATTGTAGTTTATGTCCATCAAATAATATTAACAGATAAAGCTATAATGTATGAGTAAAAGCTGGAATTAAAGGCACAATAAGTAATTTAGAGGTCTTTTATTCAAGTAATGATGCCTTGATTTCACGGAATCATGGGAGGTGTTGTCTTCACGTCTACAGAGAATCCGTCGGAACTCGGAAATCATATTCATGGATTTGAATAGATTATAAGATTAAAGTTATAATTTATTAAATAAACACTGACGCCTGCGATAGCGATCAAGCTACCTTTTGAAACGAACATGGCATGTATCAATTATTGAATGTATCTTATTCCACTAGGTGGCGACAAGTGACATAATTGTTTTTTTTTGGTCATTGAATCATTCATTCAAAAGATTCATGAATGAAACGAGTCATTGAATTCGTTCAGAACCATTTTTCAAAAAAGAATGAATTCAAACATTTTCTAGCAATTAGAGTCCAGGGATTTATATTTGGTCAGAATGTTTTGTTTGGTTGTATATTCAGAATCATGATCTGAATGATTATGCAATTTTTCGTGCATGCTCTTTCTGTCTCTCCAGGCTTTGTTCGGGTGCGTGCGCTGTGCCGTATCCTCAGGTTATCCAACGCCATGGAATCGGAAGTAGTGAGTCTCTTTGAGCGTGCTTACAATCTCCCCAACTTCCTCCATGTGACCTTAACCAAGAAAGAGATTTTGGGAGGCTGTTGCCTACTCTGCGTCTGTCGCCAGAGAAACTGGCCTGTTTCCATGGGAACTGTTGGTTACCTGTTGGGGGCGGACAATTCGGCAATGGGCACGATATATCAGGAGCTCATAAAGAGTCTGAACATTCAGGTCACCAACGCCGGCATCACAGACCTGATGGAAAGCTTCTGCTACGAGTACGTCTGACGCTGTCACGACTTCAACCATGTTTTAGTCGGTGTAAATGTCCGTTTCTTTACTTGCAGTGTTTTTGTAGGTTCAAGCTGGGTCCTGAACAGGTGGAGGAGGTGCTTTCTGAAACCCCCCAGCGGCTGGTGGACAGGACGTCTGCTTTGATTGAGCTAGCTGCTGATACCTGGATAGTGACGGGCCGCCAGCCTTTGCCTCTCCTCATGGGATCGGTGTATGTGGCCTGGCAGTCGCTGAATCCTATGGTAATATTCTGATGATTGTGTTATGATGTAAGACAATGAGATCGGCAACATAAAAACACTTTAAGTTGATCAACGGTGACAGTAAAGGTGTTTATAATGTTAAAAAAGATTGTGTTTTTCCATGAAATATTAAGCAAATCTGTTTTCAACATTGATGACAATCAGAAATGAGCAGCAAAATCAGCATATTAGAATGATTTCTGAAGGATCATGCGACATTGATATGGAAGCTCATTTCTGCCACATAAGGGGAAAAAAATCATGCTTTGCTCAACCATGATTATGACGCCATAATTATGAGATTGAAAAGACTTTTTCGTTTTGTCAGAAATTTGACGTTTTGTCATTCCAATTCAATTTTTGCTTTTCTCAATTAACTTTTTAATCTCAATTTTGACTTATTTTTATATCATAATTGATTAATCTCATAATTTCAACGTCATAAATTCAACTTTGTACATCATAATTTCCATTGAATATGACATCATTTGACTGTCTTTATCTCATAATTGTCTTTAAGTCATCATTTTGACTTGTCAGTTTCGTTGGCATGATTATCTCAATCGAATTTAGTATGTCATGTCAATTTCACCTTTTTATGTCATAATTTTGATTTTTATATTTCAACTTGTCATAATTATGACTTTTTTCCCTTATGAGGTTGAAATGGGCTTTCATTCATTGAAGACTGCTGAAAAATTACATTTAAAAAAACATTTAAAATACAAATAAGGTATTTTAAATTCAGTTTCTAAGTGCAGCCTAAGAGACTTCTTTCAAAAATATAAAAGCTTACCAACCCCACACTTAGAATACTAATAAAATCAAAATATTACATGCTTACACTACCATTCTGAATTGAGGTGTCCAATCATATTCACAGTAATTACCGAAATTCAAAAAAAAAAGCATTGGACAATTATTCATTCACAAAATTGTAATGGTGTTTACGTTCTTACTTCTTCCTTCCTTTACACTTTTTTAATGTATAGCTGACACAAATTTAAATAACATTTGAGTGTCATGAAGAATAAGAAAGTGAATTTAACTTCTTGCAAAAAAAAAAAAAAAAAGCATAAATTTTCCCTCCAGGAAGTGTCAAATCATTCCTGATTGAACCTCTTTTGCAGGCCCGCATGAAATACTCCTTCAGCAGGTTCTGCAAGATTGGAAAAGTACCGGAGCAGTCGTGGCGTAAAAGCAGAGACACGGCCGTGAAGCGCGTGAACGAGCTGCTGGAGGTGTTGTGTAAACTGGGCCGAGAGCTGCCGTGGCTGACGGGCGACCCAGTGGAGCCCAACAACGTGGCCAGGCTGGTGGACGACATCCTAAAGCACCGCAGGGTTTTGCTCTTGAGGGCCGTTCAAAAATATGAACAACAACTGCAAAATGTACTCTCAGAGACCCAAATGACAGTGTGTGACAATGACCCATCAGAGTCAAACTGCTCTGAATCATCTTCCTCAGAAAGGCCTGCGGTCATAAGCTCTGACCAGGCCCAATGTGAGAATCCTGCTAATGAAGAAGCCACGGATTGTCAACTACCACCAACACACTGGGGTAAAAGGCACTTGTTTTTACCCCCCTGCGTGAAGAATTGCAAGCGGCAGAAGGTGGACCGTCCACAGCTGGAAGTGACCGGAGACGAAGACATATCGGACAGTGAAATTGAATCATACATTCGCTCTCAGGATGAGATTAAATTATATCAAAAGGCTCAGAAGGATCTGAAACAAACATAATTGTTTTATTGTTTGTATATAATTAATTACTTCTGATAAATTTGTTTTACAATCAGTTTTTTCATTAGTTCTGTTGTGGCATTAAATCTTACAAATGTTTATTGTTAATAAAAATAATCATTTTTGTCGAAACTGGTACATTTCTCCATAATTTTCTTTCGTATTATATTGCAATGTCAGTTTATTCTGGTTTGAATCCGTGAATTAGCGCCGTTATGAATAGCTGCTTTCGCAGGAAGTAATTTGTAATCTTTGCGCAGCCTGTAATTTCATATTTTTTGATTGATGCCGCATGCCTTTGACGTAAATAACAGCCTCTGTGTACGAAACAAATTGAATTTGTTTTGCACATCGTCCATCGAATGTATTATTCCAGGAAAGTTCATTTCCAAGAGCTTGGTATCATTAGCGCCTAAATCACAGCTGTTCCTGTTCATGTCGTGTTTGTGATGGAATCATTAGTATGAGCCGTTTTCATTCTTTCAGTTGCTTGAGGCTGTAATGCACACCATTTAAAACGTCCTGTGGGAGTGTGTGATCTTGACAATGGGATACAAAGGCAGTCACAATGATTTAAAGTGCTTGTTCTAATTATGTTGTCTTATGAGTCTGGTCCTTCAGGAGAGATGTTGGCTTTATAATCAGTTGCTGCTTTGAATAAAAGGCTTTCTGGCAACTGGAGCTCAACATTGCCTTCTGATGTCTGCTGCATTTACACAAGGTATTTTTAGCCTACACTTGAAAATGTTCAAATGTCATTGCATTAGATAACAAAATATCAGAATGGCTTTTATTTAAAGGAACGTAAACATATATTTTCCATACATAGTCAATGTGGTGATCTACACCTGTGGTTGTTCCTCTAGAGCTCTTGTGTCAAACTGACTTCATACAGGTGCTGGTCATATAATTAGAATATCATCAAAAAGTTGATTTATTTCACTAATTCCATTCAAAAAATGAAACTTGTGTATCATATTCATTCAATACACACAGACTTATATATTTCAAATGTTTATTTCTTTTAATTTTGATGATTATAACTGACAACTAAGGAAAATCCCAAATTCAGTATCTCAGAAAATTAGAATATTACTTAAGACCAACACAAAGAAAGGATTTTTTGAAATCTTGGCCAACTGAAAAGGATGAACATGAAAAGTATGAGCATGTACAGCACTCAATACTTAGTTGGGGCTCCTTTTGCCTGAATTACTGCAGTAATGCGGTGTGGCATGGAGTCGATCAGTCTGTGGCACTGCTCAGGTGTTATGAGAGCCCAGGTTGCTCTGATAGTGGCCTTCAGCTCTTCTGCATTGTTGGGTCTGGCATATCACATCTTCCTCTTCACAATACCCAATAGATTTTCTATGGAGTTAAGGTCAGGTGAGTTTGCTGGCTAATTAAGAAGAGGGATACCATGGTCCTTAAATCAGGTACTGGTTGCTTTGGCACTGTGTGCAGGTGCTAAGTCCTGTTGGAAAATTAAATCTGCATCTCCATAAAGTTGGTCCGCAGCAGGAAGCAGGAAGCATGAAGTGCTCTAAAACATCCTGGTATATGGCTGCGTTGACCTTGGACCTCAGAAAACACAGTGGACCAACACCAGCAGATGACTTGGCACCCCAAACCATCACTGACTGTGGAAACTTTACACTGGACCTCAAGAAACGTGGATTGTGTGCCTCTCCTCTCTTCCTCCAGACTCTGGGACCCTGATTTCTAAAGGAAATGCAAAATTTACTTTCATCAGAGAACGTAACTTTGGCCCACTCAGCAGCAGTCCAGTCCTTTTTGTCTTTAGTCGAGGCGAGATGCTTCTGACACTGTCTGTTGTTCAAGAGTGGCTTGACACAGGGAATGCGACAGCTGAAACCCATGTCTTGCATACGTCTGTGCGTAGTGGTTCTTGAAGGACTGACTCCAGCTGCAGTCTCCCCCACATTTTTGAAGGGGTTTTGTTTCACAATCCTCTCCAGGGTGCGGCTATCCCTATTGCTTGTACACTTTTTTTCTACCACATCTTTTCCTTCCCTTCGCCTTTTTATTAATGTGCTTGGACACAGAGCTCTGTCAACAGCCATTCTCTTTTGCAATGACCTTTTGTGTCTTGCCCTCCTTGTGCAAGGTGTCAATGGTCGTCTTTTGGACAACTGTCAAGTCAGCAGTCTTCCCCATGATTGTGCAGCCTACAGAAGTAGACTAAGAGACCATTTAAAGGCCTTTGTAGATGTTTTGAGTTAATTAGGTGATTATACTGTGGCACCAGGTGTCTTCAATATTGAACCTTTTCACAATATTCTAATTTTCTGAGATACTGCAATTGGGATTTTCCTTAGTTGTCAGTTATAATTATCAAAATTAAAAGAAATAAACATTTGAAATATATCAGTCTGTGTGTAATTAATGAATATAATGTACAAGTTTCACTTTTTGAATGGAATTAGTGAAATAAATCAACTTTTTGATGATATTCTAATTATATGACCAGCACCTGTACACTACCATTCAAAAGTTTGGGGTCAGTAAGAGTGCCTTTACACGACACTGATGTACTAAAAAATTTCTTTCTTCTGCGTTTAATGCATGCAGATGACAAAAACTTTCCCTTTCACATGGATCCTTGAAAACAATTAAAAATGCTGTATTGTGCTGCCAGGCCAGTAGTTGGAGACGATTTTGTAAAGAAACACTAAGCGCCTATAGACTAAACATGTAAAGTGCATTTGCATGATATCACCGTTTCACAGCTTCACACCTTGAAGACCTTTAATATTTCTTTCAAAAACATAAAAAAAAGTACAGACCCCAAACCTTGGTGTACATTAAATATCCAATAAAATCCAAGTGATTAAAAGTAAAAAAAAAGAGCTTTTAAAAGCATTCTTTCTTTTTTTTTTTTTTTGGTTTCCCTCCATGATGCGTCAGACTTTAACATCTGTGATTATCACATGAGTGTTCACATGTTGGACTGCACATTCACAGAGCTCTAGTGCACTGAATAAATACAATGAAATTGCTATGAAAAAGTAAATGGAAAAAAGTCAACATGAAATAAAAATTGACTCTATTTACTTGCTTAATACAGGTTTCTAGTTTTATTACAATTTCAAAGAAAGCAATAATGTCCTCTTTCAGCAAAATGTCAATTCCTGTCCTTTTTTCCACATTGAATATCCTGTTCCACTCATAAAACATAACACTGCAGAGGAATAACTAATTGTGAATGGCAATTCATGTAGATTTGTGGGATCTTGAACAACGTTGAAAACAGCCCAACATGAAGGTTAGAATTATGTGTTACAGCATGTCAATAAATATCAGTAATGAGTCAGCCAAGCTAGCATAGCAGTCCTAATGGAGCATCCTTCAATTACATTAAGGCTATGTCTACACTAAACAAGTGGATACATTTGAAAATGCCGTTTTCGTGTAGTGTGGGATGTGAAAACAGAGAATGGATTATTAAAATGACCAAAAACGCTGTATTACTCATGCCTGCATGGCCAGTAATTGACTATGTGACTTTGTAAAGAAACACTCTTCACCTATAGACTTAACATGTAATACGCATGCGCATGACGTCACCGTTTTTAGAAATTTGCATTTTGTAGTTTACACAGAGACGATAATGATATTGTTTTCACAAACGTGCACTTTGACATCAGTTTTCAAAAATTTACATTTTCAGGCCCCCAAAACGCGGTTGTTGTGTAAAATGAACGGCCAAATCAGAAAAAGTATTCCATTTTTAGTCACCCTCTTATTAAGCAGCAATAAAGCACAGTAGCCAACGTCATCCATCTTGTGTCCATCTCTTCACTTATGTTCTCCATTCTTACACACTTCTATAGTAGTCAATTCATCCATGAACACAACACCTTCGTTATTCATTATTGTGCCAGCATTGTGTTGTTAAAAAATAAAAGTCACTTTAGGGCTTTTCACACTTCAAATAGTTAACCCTGGGTCATTCTAAACCCCGGGTAAACGGAATCCTGGGATATCTTGCTTCATATTTCACACTGCTCATAATTATCCGAGTTTAACAATTAATCCTGGGTATTCAAACTGACACAGTACAAACCCTGGGTTAACGTTCTTATTTGCATATTTGCGGTGTCAGTGTCATTGATTGGATGAACACAGCACGCGAACTGTTAGCGCTAGCATTGCACATCCTCTTATTGCCGACGGTGCATCGACTTTATGAATGGACATTTCCGACTATAAAAGGTAAGGATAAAATGGTCTCTTATTCACTCAAATTGTAACGTTTTCTGTCAGTATTTGACATTTTTCCTCTCAAACCCTGAATTTACGGTTTATATATAACGCTCAGTGTTTCCGTGATTATCTAAAGTAGAGAAATACGAGTACGCGATTGGTTGTCTGTTGCTAAGCATCTAGCTGTAATATTCTAACACTGCATCGTTTCACACTGTACAAGTTTGGCATCACAATGTGGGGCTAACACCGCAAAAGCAGTGCTCTCGAGCAGGGTTTCCTAACCCTGGGTAAAAAAGCGGTGCTAATCCCGCTTCCTTTACCCGGGGTTAAAAGCGGTGTTTACAATGAGTATAATCTGGGGTTAAGCTGCAGTGTGAAAAGCCCTTTTGTATAATATTCATATTGGATTGCTGGAATCATGAAAAAAGATTGCTGTCCTGGGGGAAAAATGAGGGCTACTGTGTGTTAGACCAGACATTTCGACCCGGATGTGCCAGTAAGTGCTGGAATCTTTTGCTAGTAAAATGATTGTGCCAGAAGAACAAAGTGAGAACTTTATTATATTAGGTTTTTCTGTATCATCTCAATGAACTTTTATGTGATTTCAGCATTTTCAGTGTGGACAAGAAACTTTTGGGAAACACTTGAAAACACTAGTGTGGACAGAGAATGGTTTGAAACGGAAATGCCATTTTCAAGTGTATTCATATTAATGTAGACACAGCCTTAAGACCCCGATACACTTTAAGCAAAATTGAAGAATGAACCGGAGTGACATTATTTTAAACAAAATCAGGGTAAAAGGAAGTTCGTTTGGAGTTTGTTTCGGAAGTTCGAAACAGCTTGCCAAAGCGAACTTTCCGGAAAAGGTCTTTCTGGCTGGTAAACACCTTTGAAATACCATTGGTCTGTGGTGTTTACACAATAAGTAGGTGTGGCTCTGAGACTCCACCTCCTTTGATGTGGAAATCTTCTCCAGGTCATTTGGGATGTTCTAACTGTATACTTTTTACCCCTAAGTGAAGAACTGTGAGCATATCGGGGCCTATTCCCACCCATGATGTCTTTTTATTGTATTTACATTTTGTTGGCCTTTTTTAAATTGCATTTCATGAGTTTTCAGCTTTTCTGAAGACCACAGTGACGTCATAGAACGACGCTCGCTGTTGCGCAATGATTGGCGTGTATGCCGATGCGGTGGTGGCAGGTAAACATCTTGCGCAGTTCTGCGCGGAAACGGTCGTGGAGCCACGCGTACAGGAACGGGTTGCAGCAGGAAGAGCTCATGGCGCACAGATGACACAACAACTGGATCAACAGGAAATGGCGCTTGTCGATGAGGCGGATGTCGATGTCACGCAGCACGTTGAACACGTGGATGGGCAGCCAGCAGACGGCGAATGCCGCCACAACTAGAGACACCAGCCTGAAGATCTTACGCTTGCGTGCCCGTTGAGCCTCGGCCTGGTCCCGCGTACGGTGTCCGGGGGCCACGCAGTTACGGAGCTTGACAGAGATGCAGAAGTAAGAGACGCAGACTGCAGATAAAGGGAGGATGTAGGTCAGTAGCAATGTGCTGTATGCGTACACCAGCCGCTGGGTCTCCTGGCCTAACCAGAACTCCTCGCAGATGGTCAGACCCTCTTCTCTGAACTCCACGTGATACGTGTGGGCCACAGCAGGAACGACTAGCACACACGACAGCAGCCAGATCCCAGACAGCACGTAACCGCAAGCCGCCATTGAGATTCGCTTCTTCAAAGGGTGAACTGTAGCGTAGTACCTGTCACAACACACAAAGATTTTGCCATTATATTATTTTATATTAAATATATAATTTTTTAATTATTTTTCTCTTTCAATTACCCCTAAATCAAATGAAAATTAAAAAAAACATATTTTGCATACAGAAAATGAAGCCTATTTTAAGAACATATCAATATGTTTTTGTACCACTTAACATTTTTACCCTCAAATTCTTATTATTGTAATTCATCTGGACATTGTATTTTTATTCTTTTTTAAATTAATAGAATAATGCCTAAATAATTCTCATAATTTACTCATAATTTATATTAAAATATTTTAAATCTCAATATAATCATTATAGTTATGTTTACTACAGTTACAAAATGCAGTAATATGTTTTTTAAATATTTTTTTCAGATATTACTCCAAAATCAAATAAAATAATAATAAAAAGATGTTTTGTATGAAGCTCATTAGAACCATTAATATGCATATTTATATTTTTGTAACACTTTATTTTAGCGTCAAGTTACATGTAGTTACTGTAGTAATAACTATGAATAATGCATAATTAAATGTAATTAACAATAGTAAGAACATGTAGTTAACTATTATTACTCAGAACTTAAATATATATTTACACTGTAAGACGGACACCTTAAAATAAAGTGTAACCATATTTTTTACCATTAAGTTCATAAATAAGTTTTTTTTTTTAAATTCGTATTATTCTCATTAATAGAATAATGCATAAATAATTCTTATTTACTCATTATTTATATTATAATATTTTAATTGTCAATAGAATCAATACATTTTCAATGAATATTTTTTTACTATAGTAAAAACTTTTTTTATTACTTTAAATAAAAACAAAAAATTCACTACACCATTATAAAGTAAAATTTCAAAACAGTATTTTAAAATTATTATTATTATTATTGAAATTATTGTACAAATATTTGAATTTTTAAATTTGTACATGAAAAAATGTAAAATAATGTCTACATTTTTTCTACAGTAAAATATAATTGGTTCTTTCTGTGTTGTTTTATGGGGTCAAATATGACTTTGTGAGTTAAGAAAGCAAGAAACAAATCCATATTGTCAACATTAAAAACAGTAGTGGAGAAACAGCACGAATAGTGACCTTCCTCTCAAACTGCACTCTTCACTTTAGAGACCTTTAATGATCTCCAAAGACTCAAAACCCGTTTCAATAAAACCATCATTCAGTGCACATCCTTTCATCTCAAGTGATCTGACCCATTTCACCCTACTTAGCTTTGATATCTGCGTCACACAGACGTCTGAGCCATTAGTGAGACCATTAGGAGGTCAGCTGGCTGCACTCACCTGTCGACGGCAATGGCCGTGAGAGTGAAAACGGACACGTATACAGTGACGGGCTGAATCAAGAACACCAGGTAGCACATGAAGCGTCCGAACGTCCATCCGTGAGGGCTGAAGGCGTAGGCCAGCGTGAAGGGGACGCAGGTCACGCACATCAACATGTCCGAGAAGGCCAGGTTACCGATGAAGAAGTTGGTGACGTTGTGCATCTTCCTCGTGCGGCAGATGACGTAGATCAGAAGGTAGTTGCCAAAGACGCCCACCAGCAGCACAAGAACATAACAGGGGATGATGAGCGGCTTGAAGGTCTGCAGCAGGGCTACGTCTGCGAAGGGAAAGTTGTGAGGGGCCGTGGCGTTTTGGACCACCATCACCTCATACACGTGGCTTCCAAGAGGCTCTTCTCCACCTTGCCAGCCAGAGCCCTCCATCCTTCAGTCAAAACACTTCTGTCTCCACCTGCTGGACAAAAACGCAAAGGTTTTTGTGTTAGTAACATAACTTCTTATTCATTTATGAATTGAAGCGCTTTGATGTACCTGTATGAAAGCGACTTCAGAACATGAAGGTTGTAAAACAGCTTTTTGTTCACTTTGTTCCAGCCTCTCTGTATTTTAACCCTTTTGTGCGTAGAGGTCACTACAGTGGACAGATATTTTAAAAAGTATTTTCTTGCACATGCATGGGTTTTGATGTCATAGTTGCACATCTACAGTGGATCCTAATGCATATGTCCACAGAAATGCCAAGTTGCTCCAGTATTGATTTTAGATTGAGAGAAAATTCTGATTAATCATCTGTCCACTATATTGGACGTCATGCATCAGCAGCTATATTTCAACTACAATTCATACTATTACTGTGACTGTTGTTTTTGAAAATAGAATGTATTTTGCATTACTTTGCTCATTAGATCAAAAAGTAATGTGGTTACATAATACACATTACTTTTAATGCATTACTTTACTAGTTAGATCAAAAAGTAATCTGATTACATAATACACGTTACTTTTAATGCATTACTAGTTAGATCAAAAAGTAATCTGATTACATAATACATGTTACTTTTAATGTATTACTAGTTAGATCAAAAAGTAATCTGATTACATAATACACGTTACTTTTAATGCATTACTTTACTAGTTAGATCAAAAAGTAATCTGATTACATAATACACGTTACTTTTAATGCATTACTTTACTAGTTAGATCAAAAAATAATCTGATTACATAATACACGTTACTTTTAATGCATTAGTAGTTAGATCAAAAAGTAATCTGATTACATAATACATGTTACTTTTAATGTATTACTAGTCAGATCAAAAAGTAATCTGATTACATAATACACGTTACTTTTAATGCATTACTTTACTAGTTAGATCAAAAAGTAATCTGATTACATAATACACATTACTTTTAATGCATTACTTTACTAGTTAGATCAAAAAATAATCTGATTACATAATACACGTTACTTTTAATGCATTACTAGTTAGATCAAAAAGTAATCTGATTACATAATACATGTTACTTTTAATGTATTACTAGTCAGATCAAAAAGTAATCTGATTACATAATACACGTTACTTTTAATGCATTACTTTACTAGTTAGACCAAAAAGTAATCTGATTACATAATACATGTTACTTTTAATGCATTACTTTACTTGTAACATCAAAAAGTAATCTGATTACACAATCCACATTACTTGTAATGAGTTACTTTACTCCTTACATCAAAAAGTAATTTCGTTACGCAAGTTACTTGTAATGCGCTACTCCAACACTGCTCGTTTCAGATGACATTGAAAACGCCTGATTGCTAATATTTCTCAGAGGAGAGCTATGTTAGAAAAGTGAACATAATCAGAATTATGAGCTAATAAGGGTAAATCGACATACTCTGGAAGGAGCTCATTGCACTTCCACAGTTTTACCTTGACAGGTTAGAGAACTCTGATATCAGAACATGCAGGATAGGATTCCATCAAAGATACGCAAAGTTGCATGAAGTTCAATTGCGCTTACAATATTTTTTGTATATATTTAATAGTTTTCACATGAATTTATATAGTTTTATTGATTGGTTTGTGAAATACACACAATATTGCTGTGTTATTACTGCATTATGTTTAATACAGAATCTCTTCAGATTAAACTAAACACATGTTTTGCACTACAGAGGACATCTGGAAATCTCTTTGAAAAATGTGTAAAAAAAAAGATTCAAACCTTGTTTTTCATGCCCTAAGAGTAATAAAGGCACATAGGAAAAAAAATCCAGTGTGAGGTTATCATAATTCATACACGAAAGGGTTAAAGCACAACAGTCTTATTGCCTGCAGTGACGTATGTTTCAAAAAAGCTTTTGTAAGCTTCCTACATTAATGTACTTTCACTGTCAGACAAACAAGTATGATGAATGTCAAATCTTAGCAGGTAAACGCTGCTTAAATTCAAAAATTGCACTCATTTCATCTGTGTAAATACAAAATTGAATTCAACTCAAATGCCAGTCATTTTAATGAATTGGCTTTATGTTTTCTGTTATTGCAGAGTTCTGTTTTGCAAAAATGAATCTTTTGCAGTTTCATAAAATTCCCCCTTTCAAACATCCATGGTGGATATGGAAATAGATTATGAGATGCGTTGTTGAAATTACACTATGAAATTTCCCCCAGGTTTCTCAGACAAGGCTTAAAGGGATAGTTCACCCAAAAATGAAAATTCTGTAATTACTCACCGTCATGCTGTTCCAAACCCGTTAGACTTTCGTTCATCTTCAGAAACTAATGAAGATCTTTTGATTAAATCAAAGAGATTTCTGTGCCTCCATTGACAGCCGCAACTGATAGTTTGATGCTTCAAAAAGTTCATAAAGAGATCATAAAACTAATCCATATGAATTAAGCGATTTTCTGAATACACTTGATCGATATGACGAATAGATTGTATTTAGGCTTTTATTCACATATAAACATTGATAATCAACCTGTAAACAAGAGCTCAACCTAACCTGCTTGCTGTGTGAGAATAAATCTCTTGGGGAAGCTCAAACGTGATGCGTAACACTCAAGAATGAATCTCATTGGTTCTCTTCTGTTTAGTTTCTGTGTTCACGTTTTCCTTTGTTCCCTATAGTTCTTAATTAGTTCATCAAACCCATTTCTGTTGTCCCTGATTACTCCACATGTATTTAAACCCTGAGTTTTCCTTTGTTCCCTGTCTGGTATTGTAAACGTCAATGTTAAACGTGGTTGTGTATTGAGTTTCTTCAACAATCTCCTGAGCTTTCTGTTTTGGATTTATTAAATATTTATTTTGTTTTCAACCCTATTCATTGTGTGCTTTAGCTGCAGAATCATGACAAAAATATGTCTGTGTCATTGTTTTGTCTCAAGATTCACACTAGAATTTTTTTTCTAAGGGATGTTCATAAAAGCTACTTTTAATGTCTTAATTGAACTAAGGTCTAATCCTGGCTTAATTTAAGCCCTGTCTGTGAAACCAGGCCTTTATTATTTATTGATGGGTAGTTGCCATTAAATTCTTTTAGAAAGTTGAGATCTCTTGCCGTGCAACATGCTAAACTGTTCTAAAATGAATTCTACTATTGTTCTATCATTCATTTGCATGCAGGTTTTATGATCATAAATTGATTGCATGGATTATTTGCACTTTTAAAAATGAATACATTTGGAGTTCATTAAAATCTCAAAAGACCTTCTGAATTACCAGAATTTTAACATATTCATCAGAGCAGCATCTTATCACTTGTAATCCTCTAATGGGGAAAGTTGATAAAAGGCCACTTGACTAAATATAGACTACGACAAGGCCATGCCATATGGATCTATATGGTCTGAAAAGGAATTAGTACCAGACAGGAAGTGATTATTATGGAAGTGAATCTGCAATACCATGATTATCCTACTGCCAGTGTTAATCATCATATAATAATAATGCTGAAAATTGAACTTTCTCGGTTACATCGATTTTTTTTTTTTTTTTTTTTTACATTTAATCATTATTATAGTGCTCATTAGCAGCTCACACAAACTGCAAAATTAAAAAGATCTTCACCCTTCACCCTTGATAACCTGTAGCCAAAATGTAGGAGATTTTATGGTGAAATTCTTTAAAAAAAAAACAATCAGTTAATGAATCTATAAATAATATCTACAGGTATCACAACTACATATCTATTGATAATTAGAGGTTGTGTTTTAATGTTATTTCAGGGCTGAAATAAAACATATTCTCATGTCCACATGCTTGAGATGAACATGCAGAGTCAATGCTGCTTTTTGACTCAAAACCTTAGTTGAGATAAAGCCCCTGTGATAATTTTCCAGTGTGACAACATATACATACATACACATATATATATATATATATATATATACATATACATATATATATATATATATATATATATATATACACACGCACATACATATACATACATGCATATATAATATATATATATATATATTATATATATATATATATATGCATACTTATATATGCATACTTATTGCATCCTTTGACTAAAATGTAGAAATAAGAAAATTTAATGTAGAGAAAAATTAGCAGTCGCCTGTATCAACAAGTCTTCAGGATATATGCCTTAGAATAAAAAACGTAATACATTACCTAAGATACAAAATATTCCTGTTTCTGAGAAGTGTGTGAATGCACCTCTCTCCGGTGCGGTCCGCCGATCGGTGTCTCCAAAACGGCGCGCCGGTGAGCAAATGACGTGCAGCGCTTCTGCTCCGAGAAGCAAATCTCACATAAATCTGAGACCGACTGAATGTGCTGCAGTAACAAGTGTTTCACAACTGTCGCTCGCTTAGTCATGCAAACTGAAGCCCAACTTCTGTCACCCTGAAGGTGAAGACCGCTCTGCTGCGAAGGGTTGGGAGGGGTCTAACTAAAGCTCGAACTTCGTCAAAGGAGGTTATATTTTATAAAAATTATTTCATCTAGTTTTTAAACGTTTGTTTCCACAAAAAAGGATATAGCTAATTAAGGCATGAACCGGAGCAAGGGAGGTCAAAGAAATGGTTTCGGTAAAAAAAAAATAAAAAAAAATGTATATATATATATTTATATATATATAAGAAGGAAGAATATACTTAATGTTTTTAAAGGTAGCCTATATTGTGTGTATTTTTTATTTTGTTTAAAATTAACAAAATTCAAATAACGAGTCAATACATCATTTGCTTCTTCCAAAACGTGTTTTTGTCTTACCCTCATTCACTGTAGTAAACCTATAGTGTTTATATTTCATATCCGTAAATAGAGCTCCGGCTACTCTATGGTGTGAGCAAATCCAATTGAAGGCAATTGGTTAGGGAAAAAAGAACCGTAAACGCTCACGCTGTGGTACGCAGGAATACTTTTGTGGGAAAATGACTTATCATTTAATGAATTGACACCGTCGGCTAATCTTCAACATACGAAAAAATGCTGTTTCATAAGAAAAGTCAGTTATATGGTCTCCGCAAATAGTGACTGTCGCGCAACTCTGAACGTCAAGGATGTGATTGGTTACCAAGGCACACGTGATCCAAGTTAGCCGTTACCGCTGATCTCTATAAATAACATTTATATAGACTACATGGCCGTTACTCTCGCTTTCTCCATGGGTAGAACAACTTACTCTCGTATTTCCCTATAATTAGACCATCTCTGGTGTTGGAGTGGTATATGTTTGTCACAATGAGCGAGGAAAGTTGACATGGAGCATGCCAAGTTTCTAACCTGAATCACCTATTGAAAAAAACCCCGCCAAACAGAGCAGAGCGTTCTGGCGAAAAGAGGTCGTGGAAAAACGGGTATTAACTTGCTTGGCTCTTCGGAGATGGTGGAAACTGAAGAAAGTTTGAAATGTAAAAGCGAGATGGTGGTTTTATTACTCAGCAGGTGAGTAACACCGTGTCTACACGACCGTTGGCGCTCGCGCCTCGCCGAATCCAATGTAGACAACGGGCAAATTTTTGCGGCCTTGAAGGACACTTCGAGAAGGGGACGCCATTTTTAGGGGTGTTCCAAACGAAAGTGAACAACTGAATCCCTTCCACAAGGATGTTAGCGAAGTGTAGCCTACATGCGATGGTCACTTCGAGGAAGTCAGTTTACCATTTATGGTCATGTGACCCAAAGCTCGTAATTCCCTTTAAAACTAGACTGAGAGTTCGAGTTAACTTAAAAATAGAGCAATTCAAGTTGTTTTGTTTTTTCATGACGTATTTCACACGTTATGTTATGTTCAAATAAGTTTCATAGGTAAGAAATGTGTTTCCTTGCTGTGTCCAAAGATGAGACGGCAAGTTTTAAAGTTGAGAACACACATACACACAAACATATATATATATATATAACAATTATGTTTACAGCAGTAATATGTTAACAGCTTATCAGCTGATGGACCGTGCTATGTTGTCGTGGGAACATCCCAGGTGAAGATAATGAAGAAATTTTGTTGTCTTCCATTGCTCACTTTGCCAAGTGCATTCCAAAAGGCTACATAATGGCATGCAAGTGCCCTGCTCCCTCTAAAGTCCCCACTTCAAGGGCTCTGGCATTGGGATGCTCCCTTCCATTTGGAATTGTTCATTGTTAAATATTTATTGTAAAGGGTCATATTCATCACAGTCATGCAGAGCTGAAGCACAGCCAGAACAATGTTCTTCCATAAATTGCAGTTTTTTTTTAAATAGTAGAGGGCCAAATGTTACTAGTTTACCTTTAAATAAAGATGTATCTATGAGGAGGTAACCATGGCAACGGCAGCTCGCTCCGTAGACAAAATTGATTATTAAATTATAAATTTTATTGAAAGTAATTGTTTTGTTTAAAAATGTATGAAAGACAGTTTAAGTTAGCTACCTCCGTTAGTGGCGCCAAAAAGACAACAGAAATTCTCTGGCAGACATTCTTATAAAAACTCGAGCAAATGAAAGTCATTGAACAATTCGTGCAATGCCATTCTGGACTGCTGTTTATCAAAAAAATGATCTTTGCTATTTAATTTCTTATTTTGGATGTTTTGTAGATCTGGATGTCATGTGCCAGTAAGCTATGGAGCTGCAGTCGATGAACGCATATAGAGAGCTTTCACATGAAACTGTCTAACACTGATTGATAGTGATCAATATGGATAGAGCATCGCGACTAACCTCTACGTCTCCGTTCATGTAAGAAAACAGAGGTTAGGGTGAGTAAATGAGTACATTTTAATTTTGGGGTAAATATGAACTATTTCTTTCAGCCAGAGAAGCATATTAACCACTGACGCTAAACACCACCATTCAAAAATGAAGTAAAATTGAAAAAAAAATGCTAATTTGATACAAGCCTAGAGGTCAACATAACAAGCAAAACTAATGAGCTTGCATTAATTTTCTCTCATTTATGTGGTTAGTTTTAAATGATGAGCTATGTCGCCTGAGGATCAGAAATCTGCTGTTTTGTGCTGCCAGTAACAAGCACCAGCACCTGCTCTGATGAATAATAATGACATAAAACACTAAAACTAAATTAAACCACCATTTAGCAGCACACTTGTTTCTTTTTTATTTGCTCTGCTTCTGATACTTAACGTGTTGCTTTATCACACATTTTGGCCTTTGCTGTGATTTATTTATTTTTTAGTCGTCTCTTAGTTTAGTTTTATTTAAATTTAATTAATTAAATTAAATTTAAATTTAATTTATTTAAACCTCTAAATAAAAAATTAAAAAGCAGTAAAATAAAATAATTCAGACACATAATTGTATCATTAATTTCTGTGAGATAATACGTCACCAATATACAGACATAAAAACAGAAATAGACGTCATAAATAAGTTAAGAGTACGTGGAATAAAAGAAAGTTCATGTCTCTTTTTTTTTTTTTACTCCAAGGCATGGCAAATTTCCTGCGTTGCCATAGTAGATAAGTAGGTGTTGGAGCCTCAGACAGGAAACAATGCAGTGGTGATGAACAATCCTGAATTAATTTAGTAAAAGTACATATGGTGGCCTCATCACATCTCTCACTCAGCGATTGGAGCATGTTGGAATACCTATTCTCAGACAACATCGTTTTTGAACCCTCTCTAAAATGTTCCGAGAGACCTTTAGGTAGACCACCCCATAGTGGGCTAGCGTACTCAAGAGAACTGGTCGAATAAAAGTCAAATATATTTGTGTTAAAACATCACAATGGAGACCCGCTTTTTTAGCAACACAAATATAGTAGATTCTAGGATGTACTTTCGTAATCATGTACTTAATGTAGGCGTCCCATGACAGATCGGAAGAAATTTGAACTCCAAGCAGTTTAAAGGTGGAAACTCTGCTAATAACGTGTCCTGAAATAACACGAGAAAAAGGACACGGAGTGTTTCCCTCATTCCTAGCACTGATGACCATGTCCACTGTCTTAGCTCCATTTATTGCCAGTGTAAATTCCTGTACCCATTCTGCCACTGAATCCAAGGCCTTCTGAGTTAGCCCAGGTAAAGATCCCATCAGAAGCTCAGTGAAGGTTAAATCATCGCCGTATTTCTCTGTTTTCATTAGTATCCTAAAGTCAGCTTGGAAGTTGTGTTCTTTTCTTTCCTATTGTGACTCAGTGAAATGGCTTCTCGAACAAGAAAAAAAGTAGGGCGGGACTTGATTTTGACCGTCAGAAATTGATTGGATGGTTGTGGTTTGCTGTCACTGTGATGTCACGAGAGTGACAGGTTGTAAACACTTCATCAGACAAGAGAAGAGTTGTCACTGCAAGAGGGAGGGGAACTTATTTTGGCTAAAGATTGCGCAGGCATATGAATTTTTAAAAACAAATGTGATTTGCATGGATGAATCATTTATAATAAATCCTGCAATATTCCTTTAAAAAAATCTCTTCAATTTGATTTCATGGTGAATTTAATGATCTATACCTTCTCAGAACTGAGGTTTTCCTTTCGTCCTTTTTAACAGTAAATGACCCCACTGCTGCATAGCATGCTGGTAATGAAGAGATAAACAAAACACTTGAAAAGGAGCCGCAGAGCCCTGACATTCAGAGAAATAGCCTTTTGTGCATCTTTGCCCGTAGACATTCCGTATACCAGAACTCGGCTTGAGGGGAAAACATAATGTGCGCGTGACGTCATCAGCGAGTGGCGTTAGCACAAGCTGAATTAATGTCAGATGGGTCTGCACATTATCACAATATTCAAGAGATGAGCTTCTACTAGCGGAAGTGAATTTTAAATTAATAGCACACCATTTACAGCCTCCATCATATTCAGAACAGATTCTCTAATTTATACGAGGCTGTATTTCATAATATGAAAGTTATCCAAATGGGTGCAAAATTGATTATTATAATCTTCAGGTATCTTTTTGTATCTTATTAAGCATATTATTTCCCATCTGACTGAGTTACTATAATATGTTTTAACCTACTAAGGAAAAAAAGTTGTTACTTTTTTGTTTTTCATAAGCTTTTACAACATGTTCTCCCCATGAAAGTGATTTGCATGTATTTAAAAGGCAATACATGTACAGCTTTCAAACATCTTCAACAAGAGGTCTCAGGCGGATATAGTTCTCTGTTTTTGGTGGATTAGGTTTCAAAGACTGATGTAGAATGCAGAAATGTGTATTTTCATAATATAGTACGTGAGTCTTATTTGTAGTGCTATTGTGCAACCTTGTTGGATAAGCAGTTTCTGTTTGCACTTATTTATTTTTTGTAGTAATTTAAGATAGATAGATTTTTATTTGTATAGCGTTTTTCACAATACACAATTTTAAAGCTGCTTCAAAGAAATTTATGATTTTAATGTTTCTAATATCTTCATACCTAATTGTCCACATGGGGCGACAGGATGGTTTATATATCGTGATGATCAGTGTTGCGGAGGAACTAGTTCCGTGTAACGGCGTTTCGTAATTTAATTACAAAATAAATGTAACTAATCAGTTACAGTTACTTATAAAAATGTTAACGATTACAAATCTTAATATTTTCTGTTAAAAGCTAGGATATGTTGAAGAATATTTAATTGTTGCTTTGCCTGTATTTAACCTCAGATTGATCTCAAAGTAAAAAGAGGTGCTCTGATTTTGTGGTGGCTGTGCTTTAAAATTAAATTATTGTAATCTTATCTCCAGTAATGAAGGACTTTGAAAGGTTAACCCTGCCTGGATTAAATGTTTGAAAAAGATTAACAGTTGAAAACATTCATTAGAATTTTAGAAAAGTAATGAAATGTAATCAGTTACATTACTTTAATGAAGTAATTGAAATAGCTGCCCTACTTATTACATTTTAAATAGGGTAACTTGTAATCTGTAACCTATTGCATTTCCAAAGTCACCTTTCTAACACGTGTAACTATCAAAGAGTTAGATTTGCTACATAGTATCAATGTCTTTATGTGAGCGCACTATATATATGCTGATACATTTTTAGTAGTTTCAAGTTGAAAGCAGGATGCTCATCACTGGCTGCCATTTAAAGGTGCACTATGTAGTTTTTTTGTCCGCTAGGGGTCGCTAAACAATTCAAAACAATAACAAAGGTGTACATTGATGACGCAGTGAGTATTGAATCGTGGAACTTGTCGTCATGCCGATGGATCTAATAATATTCATGGGGAAATAATGTTTATGGATGAGTGAATGCATGTTTTTAACATGACTGTGGTGTGAAGCAGGACGTGGACGAGAATCACGGATGCGATTGATAATGAGAGACAGATATCAGTGTCACTCACGAGTCCCGGGGGATATAAAGAAACGAACTCATTCTTCTGAACTACTCATAAGTGCTGAAATACTACTCATACAGGTCGGTTTAATTGACGAATTAAAACTGTGAGGTAACGCAGCGCTGTTTCACTTGGTCTAACGTTACACTATCACACTAAACTGCATTTGAGTGTGTTGAGAGTTGTAATGTTATTCTGTGTATTTCTTTGTGTTGAGCTATATAACATTGATTAGTCTTATGTAGCCTACATTTGCTTACCTCGTCTAATAACGTGCAAGAGCGCCATCTCTCTTAAGTCAAAGTTTGTCGCAAAGCTCTCGCTATCTCGGAAACGCCACGCTGATATTGATCCTCGTTTTATTTGTCCTTATGTCCCAAAGTTTGCTTGACATGGCCCATAATATTTGAACAAAACAACAACAGCATGCTTCTGTCCTTTACGCAGCTGTCCGTGTCTGTTGCCATGGTTACTGTGCAGTACAAGAAACCAGGGATAACGCAGATATTACATCACTGACAGGCACAAGTGACAAAAGAGGGACGGGCACTATTTAAAATTGTGATTTTCTCTGAAGCATTTAGGATAATAGTATAGTACACAACTGAACGAAATATATAACACTGTGCAAGTGTTTTTTGGTTATTTTAATATAATTTTTTTTTTTACATATTATACCTTTAAATGAAATATTCAGAGTATAAATCAATTGACATTTATCATCGTTATTGAATAATTGTGACTTGGGCCTTTTAATTTACATTTATTTGTCCAGGTCTCAAGCCAATTACCATCCTGCTGTCCGGCTGTTTGCTTGGCAACAGCAGATGTGTGTCTATTCTGGTTGTTAATGGCTTTTATTTGTCTTGTTATTATGTAGCAGAACATTATTTATTTTTTTGTTTTTTCATTATTTATTTCTTTTTTATATTTTCTTTAGAAGACATCAAAGGGTGATAAATAATTTGGATATATAAAAACGTGGCGTCAGTTCTGTTGTAAGATAGTGTTTAAAGTGCACTTTTTATTTCTTCTGCACAAAACAACCATCCATTTTGCTTTTAGCAACCACAGCTCCCAGCTGTCCGTACAGTCTCACAACATAATTCCCTTTTTCATTAGTAGCATTCTCTATTTTTCACTTAATTCCCAAATTCGTCTTCTTTTCTTCCCTGCCACCTCAGTTGAGAATCTCGTAAAAGGTCTCTAAAAAGCATAAAAAAATATCTTTTGCTGAAGCCTTTTGCATGTTGCTATGGGAAATGATTATATTCTAGTATGCGGAGAATAAAATGCGTGTCTCTACTGTATGCGCACATGGGTTTTATTATGTGTCATTTGCTCAGCTTGCATGTGAAGACCATCAAAACAAATTATATGTGAAATTGTACAGCGCCTCTGTGGAAGAATAGATCTGTCACCATTTATTCACCTTCATGCAGTACCAAACCCTGCAACCTAAAAGTCTTTTATTGAGGTTTGGAACAACATGAAGGTAAGTAAATGATTCCAGCATTTGCATTTTTGTGTGAACTATGCCTTTAAGGGCAGATTTTACTTTACGGTCGATTCGCCCAAAAGAAAGTGAGCATGAGTGAAACTCATCATCCTGCATCATCCTCTAGTCAGCAATGAGCAATACAGCATAGGGCGTACGTGCATTCATTCACGCACATTTTCAGATGCCGTTTTGTTGAAAATACATTTTGTCCAGCTGTAGACTTTGTCATGCTGAAAGTGTTAGTCTGTTTTTCTCTGTATGATGCCCCATTTCTGCCTGTTGCCCAATTAAACACAAGATTTTTCTGATGGGTTTCGAATGGCAAACTGTTCTGTAATCAGCCTGTTTTAGCCTCTGGCTCACTCTCAGCTATTTTAAAGGGTTCAACCAAGAATTAAAATTACCCCATAATTTACTCACCCTCAAGACATTCTAGATATATTTGACTTTCTTCTTTCAGACGAATACAATCTGAGTTATATTAAACAATGTCCTGTCTCTCCCAAGCTTTATGAGATTTTGAAGCCCAAAAAAGGGCAAGCATCCACCATTAAAGATAGCCACATGGCTCCAGAGGGTTTTTGTAAGACAAATATCCATATTTAATCATTTAATTTAATAACTAAAATAACTTGCTTCCAACAGAAGGCCTCTATTTACTGCCATTATAATGCTTGGAAGAGTTATACACCTAGGATGGCTTGAGGGTGAGTAAATCATGGGGTATTTTTCATTTTTGAGTGAACTATCCCTTTAAGCTGTTTCTAAGAAATACAGGACATGGATGGAAATGGAGGGTAACATGGTAGCATGTTCTTGGTGTTTTATGAACAATTCATCCATGCGTGTTGTCTTGAATCATGATAAATGGGCTCCACATATTATAATTTGATCAAAATGAATAAAATCAAGTCCATCCTTTTTTCCGTTTTTTTTTCCTGTGTTTTGAATATCCTTTTTTTGCTCTGAGATACTTCAAATGTTACTAATGCACGTACAAACACAGATTTGCCTCTCCTACTTTCGTGCACTAGATCTGGTGTGATTAGGAAACATTAATATGTGAAATATTGATGGCATGATCTTTCCCCTTTGGCCCTTTCATTAAATCATAATCAGGTCCATGCAGGAACATACTTGAAAGTTAGAGCACTCTCTCCTTGGTAATAGATGTTCACACTCCAGCCTTATAATGTGCTATAATTAGGGTTAGGATGGAGTCCAGAATATATGCTGTAAAGAGAAAAATATAACTTCTCACTTTAGGCACTATTAGGTTAAATATATGATATTTGTCAATGATTTCGCTTGGAGGTTACACTGTTGAAAAAGACTCAAAGTCCTTTTATTGATTGAAATGTGCTTCATTTGTTTATTCTGTCATTCAGTTTCAATTAAAATTCATTTAATTTTATGGTTTAGTGAATGCTAACTAATTGCTTCATAAATGAGGCTCAATGTTTGTAGATAGATAGATAGATTTCACAGGTAGAGAAAGAGCCAACAATTGGGGTTTGTGGTGCTTTGCTGCTTGTGCCCATCATAACAACAGATGTTCCCTGGGGGCAAAAAATGCCTTCCCCCATCATTCCACATACATCATTCAACTCAGCTCCTGTTTATTCCTTTGTTCCTAAGTATAAGGAAGTCTGAGTGGATGATCAGAAGGTTTGTGCATTGAAGGGACAGTGAGAGAAATGTTTTACACTACTGAGGGCTCTTAAACTCTTCATACCTGTTTTCCTAATGAACCTGCACGTCTTGTGCTGCAGCTGTGCTTGTAATCCTGCGTCTTTGTAGTGCAGGCATGCTCTTTATTTAAGGAACCCAAACGTCAATGAAATAGGCACATGCATGAAAAAATAGCAGGAGAATTGATGTTGTTTTGACATTGACTGAATTCAAACAGGTATAGAGGAGGAGGAACCAACTGTGCTATATCTGTCTCTGCTGAAGATTTAGAAGTATTGAAGGTTTTTTATGCTGTTGTTGATTGTTATATGTCATTATTTTAGGGGTGTAACGTTACACAGTTATGATGGTTCAGTACGTACCTCGGTTTTATATATTATATAAAATGTTTTCATGACAATTGCATAAAACAGTATTTTTCTTCAGACAGCCATATGGTGTAATTATCCAAAGATTAAGGCAAGAACAAATGAAGGAATATTAATTTGAACCACTAAGACAGCTGATGAGGAGATTCACTACAACCTGAAGGGGGCATTAATGAACCACGAATGTATTTAATTTGACATATTTTGGAAAAATCAGTCACTCAGTTTACATAGCCAAACTTTATTATTTGGATTTTTTCTCGATAGATAGACACAGACAGGCTACTTTCACGAGCCTACTGTCGGTGCACTATATTGTGCGAGTGCAGTGCAGCTCCTATGCCGTTACATCAGGAGTATGAATCAGTGATGAAGAGAGCAGTACTCTACTCTGATGAGGGAACATTGTGCTGGAACGGCCAGGCTGATTCTCATGAGCAATCAGACCTGTGGTTTATACAGGCTTTTAGGCCGGGGCTATATATACATTTTACTGAAAGCGTGAGTAATTTTCAAGAAGTTTTTTCCTCTCAAAAGCAAACATTAGGCTAGGCTTCTCTTTCAATATTTTTTAAATCTCAGCTCAACTCTGACCAAATGTGGTTGTGAAATAGCTTACTAAAACCCTCTAAAAGGGAAACATGGCTTAGATTTGAACTTTCACACATTGTGTATCTATAATAACGAAAGAAATTGGAAAGCTCCTTTCGAAATGTAGTTTGAAGGTGAAGTGTGCGATTTTAGTTGCTCTGGCGTCAGTAAACGGCTAAAAGAATGACTTTTTAAAAGGATGCTCTTGATCGATCGTCAGATAATCACTTCCTATGCCATCATTGACGTTTTCTATACTTCTCTATCTCATAAAGTGATCACAATGTGATGACGCAAAAGACAATAGCCTGCAGAGCTTTCATGTAATCACCGGTGTGGTGGTTTTAGAGGTGTTGAACAATTCTCTAAAATAAGTACGTCTGTGCCCCCTTTTGAACCGGAGGGCGCAGTTGTCGGCCTCATAATGTCATCGAGAATGTCCAATTCGAGGTTTGTCTATAATCTAAAAGAATATTAATGAATATGATCTGGTTAGTTAAAATGATTTGAAATAATCAGTATTCAGTATGTATTGTTCCTGCCTGCCCTATATACGAAACAATAATTTAAATGTTTTTTGTGGGCTGAGCACCCCTATATTAAATCTTAGAATCGTCCCTGACTGATTTAATTTATAGACTTGATTTAATGTTATTTGATATTAAACCTCATATTACCTCATAGCTTAATGCTTACTTCTTATTTTAAAGCTTAATTCCAAAAAGCTGAGCTACTGTTAAATGTTAGTGTGTTTGTAATGTAACAACTAGATGGTCGGCAAAAGTGTGTTTTCTGAATTCTCGACCTTATTCAGTCTGTTGGGTTGATGCTCTATGTGAGTCCAGAGGGATGCTGTTATGGACTCTGCCAGATTTGAAAGCTGATGCCATCTATTATGCTGTTTATATTTTCTTGTGATTCAGCCATTGGCCTATTTTAATAGCAGTCATGTCAGGGAATGTCATATGATCTTGGAGGAGTAACATATATGATTAATGCTAAACTATATTTTTGGCTTTAGTAAGCATTCGTAATATGTTCGTAAAATGCTTCGAAATTTCAGGGATGAAACATTATTATGCATGAGCATGACAAATTATTTCAAGTCATGGTGAGTTTCTCACATTTGCAGATGCGGGTGTCAGTGCGTTTCTTCACTTTCAGATGACACTAGTGTACCACTTTCTGCATACTGAGCAGTAGCATGTAGGGGTGTGACGAGACCACTATCCCACGAGACGAGACGAGACACGAGATTGGGTTCACGAGACGAGATTTTTATAGTATTTTTAAGAAATCCTCAATAATGAAACGTATATGAAGGGAAAATAGTCTTTTATTCAACTGAAAATCATAAAATGCAAAAATGTTGGTGCATTTGGAAATCAACTTGTAATGCATGTTTTTTTACTTCTATTTTAATTAATTATTTGCAGTAAAACAACATGCAAACACTGCTAAATGTTGCTACAAAATCAACCAGTTGTTTTCTGCCCTGTATAATTTCACATGAGAAATCTCACTGAACTTCTTTCTACAGATTGAACATAAAATAAACATAAAAATAAAAAAATCAAATAACACTTTAAGTGTCACTTTAGCTGCAGTACAAAGTTGACCATTTCCCAGTCACTATTGATTGTGTGGCTGTAACTGTTATATAGCTCTGCGTACACCGAGAAGTCCAACCGTCAGCAGTAACAGCGACGCTTTCTGCCTCTTTAGGGGCCGTTCACATATCGCGCCTAAGAAAGCGTGTAAAGCGCGGCCGCGCCGCTTCCTCCTTCTTTTGCAAGCGTTCGGGAGCTCGCGCTTCTGTAGCGTCTGTCGTTGCTATGCAACCATGCACTGTGCTCTCCACGACCATCGCTTGGATCTTGTCACATGACAAGACATTCTGAAATATTGAGATGTTTTCATCTCGCCGCGGCACAGGCGCGCCGGAAAAAAACGAGCGCGCCGTACCATATGCGCGTCGCGACCGCGTCGCTTCCATTTTGCGAATGAAAATGCGCGCGATATGTGAACGGCCCCTAAGAGTCTGTACAACCTTGGCCGAGGTGTACGGCATAGTTTTCTTACAATGTTTACACATTGTTTGTGTCTTGTGTGTTATTCTTGCGCCAAAAACCAAAATGTTTCCACACAAACGATTTGAAAGTGGCGGGGGCATCTTGAATAATAATTTCACCCTCACACTGATAGCACCACGAGACAACTTTTCACCTCGACGAGAAATCTCGTCACATTTTAGTCTCGCGAGATCTCGTCACACCCCTAGTAGCATGCCATGTAGACTGTGAAACAGTACTCATATATTTTCTTTTCGTATAGTTCTTCTAAATCCTTTTATTACATTTTTAGAAATATAGTTATTGTGCATGTTTAATCAGAAATTTTGTACAAAATAATCAGTAAAGAAAAATCAATTAATCAAATCAATCACATAATAATAAGTTAAACAAAAGATGTTGAAAACCATAGGTGATTTTACTTACAGTTCATTAATCACATGTAAAACGAAAAGTCACATTGCATTGTGGGATATATTATTCTGATTAGTACTTGTATATAGAAAATTCATATGATGCAAATAGTATACATACTGCTGAAATAGTATGGGTTTGTGCCATATTCACTCAGAAAAAAGGGTGCAAAAGCCATCACTGGGATGTACCCTTTAAAAAAGTTCTAATATGTACCATTTGGGTACTAATATGTACACTTTTGGTGCCAATTATGTTCTTTTAACTAATATGTACTCTTTAGTTGTACCTTATGACATTTACATTTAGTCATTTAGCAGACGCTTTTATCCAAAGCGACTTAAAAGTGAGGAATACAAACAAGCGATTCTTCATGAATTGGCAAATAGACACAGGAAGTGCTCACAATACAAGTTTCATACATTGCTCAGTACCATAAGACATAAGAAAAGGGAAGGACAGGGTTTTCTTTTTTTATGAAGGGATTAAGTGTTCACGGAAGAGATGAGTTTTCAGCTGTCTCTTGAATATTGCCAGGGATTCTGCGTTCCTGATGAAAGTAGGGAGATCATTCCACCAGCAGGGAGCAGTGAAGGAGAATGTTCTGGAGAGTGATTTGGTGCCTCTCTGTGACGGTACCACAAGCCTTCGTTCCTTTAGTGATCGCAGGCTTCTGGTGGGGACGTGAATTAAAGGGTACCATCCCCGTGAGATTCAGCCAGTATAACAATGTGTTTATTAACAAATTGCCTACCCTAACTTAAATGCAATCCCGTGCTCCTCCAGTAGGTGTTTGTTCTTAATAAATGACATTAGCTGTGCGTGAACTTTCTGTAGAAAGTAAAGAATTATTATAAAATATTATGCAGCGAAAACATTGCTTTTTTGTATTAGGTCGTCATATTGATTGACTGGTATCAATCTTGCATTTGTCTTCAGATTGGCAGATTTTTGCATCTCATTTTGAAATAAAGCCTCAGGATGCTCATTTCAGACTGATGCATCAGAACTTCGAAAGACTGCAGCAGTTGGATATGGTGTTCTGACCTTTTGTGAGACTGCAGTTAATTACAATTCTTCCACCATTTGAATAGTTGTGGAGTTAAGCTTTATCAAACTAATGCCTTTGATGTTTTCCACAAGACATGACAATGACAAGCAGAGAGAACGGACCAATTAAAATGACTCATTTCCCTTGTGATGCATTAATTTGAACTGAAGAAACAGCCTACGATTTAGTTATTCGAAAATCAAATATTTCCCCGTAGCTCTTCAAGATTGCTCCATGAAAAACACTCCACTCTGAAGACTTTGAACATAGATTAATTTTTGTAAATATATTACAAAGTGCATGCATTTATTCATGCTGTTTCAATTTTCTGTACAAGGTTTTTTGGGAGGATAAAAGTTAGTCAGGATCAAAGAAGCAAGGAAAGGCGACTCGCCGTGCTCTGATCAGAAGATGAATAGGAGAATGTCATCGCCACCAACCACACTGATGCCATTGTGCATTAAAATTTGATCAAAACACCAATAAACAAAAGCAAACACTCAGACCTACAACTGTTAAATTCTCATAATTTGTTTGGCCATAGTTGCATATTTATAAGCCAAAAGATTTGACATTGCATTAATCTGGGCCGTATGCTTGATGCTGAAGTGTTGAAATCTAACAAATGCTCAGACGTGTGGCACAAAACCAGTGAAATGTCAATATGATTCACTCCAGAGTGTGTGTAGGCTCCAAAATTGATCAATATTTCCTTACAGCTATGAAACTCTAATTTGAATCTTTATCATTTGAATTATTTGTTTTTGGCCAATCATTTTTGGTGGCTTATTGCAAGGAATATTCCATGTTGTTCTGGAGAAAAAGAATACTTCCAAACAGCCTATTCTGATGGTCCTTTTCCCGCTGAGGTTGGAAATGTTTTCTTTAGCAGACAGTTTTAATGTCTCATTTTTGGAGCCATTTGCAATGCAACTGACTATATTGCACTATCCAAGGGCAGCACAATCACCACAGTTGTGCATGTGCTAATTATGTTCCTATTAATGTTTCCGACGAATGGGCAGTGACCAATGACCAACGGCAGTCCATATTTATGTTTTGAACTCTGAACATTATTCATTTAAATTCATCTCTGGGTAGTGATTGAACTGGAAAAAAAGGGGGAAAATTTGTCCATACAACAATTTTTGAAGCATTTTAAGGCTTCAACTTTCAATCAGAGGTTCAAAAAGCAGTCTCTGCGTGATCGTTTTTTATGTCACGCTTTTTCCCAATTTCTTTTTTCCACTTTGCTGCTCTTCACCCTAAGATTTGTCTATTTTGCCTTTGCACATGGTGTGAATGTACACCCGGGGTCCACTTGAAAAGCATGACGTCAGAGTTCAGTTAATTCTCTTGCAACCCATAGGATCTGTTTCCCATCTTCAGTGTCCCTAGGGGAGGAAAATAATTACGAAATCATTAGACATTTGATCAGGAAGAGAACAGACTGCCTGTACGTGTGTTTCTGTGTGCCCTGGTATTTGTATAAGTGCATTGTTTATGAACAATATGTATTTTTCTATCGGCACACATCTTCGGTGACGTCAGAGGAATTATGCTGAAATGTTTCTCAGATGTGTTTGTGTCTGCAGTTTCTCAAAGTGTTCTTTTCAATCATCATAAGTACATGTGATTCACGTACACTATAAAGTCTAATCCCCTGTGGCATAAGATGTATGTTGTTGATTAAAACGACCACAAACTGAACCATAATTCTGATCCAGACCAGAAATATTTGTGTTCCAGATTCTGCTGTCTGTTTTGTACTGTTCACAGTTCTTCAATTTTAATCATTATTATGATAAATATATATATTTATTTGCCATAAAATGCTGTAAAAAACAGTAATATTGTGAAATATTATTACAATTTAAAATAAAATATTTCTGTTTGAGTATATTTTAAAATACAATTTATTCTCATCAAAGCTGAACTTTCGGCATTATTACTCCAGTCTTCAGTGTCACATGATCCTTCAGAAATCATTCTATACTGATTTGCTGCTCAAGAAACATTTTTTTTTTTTAAATTAAAGTTGTGCTGCTTAATATTTTTGTGGAAACCATGACACATTTTTTCCGGATTCTTTAATGAATAGAAGGTTTAAAAGACCAGCATTATAATTGTCTTTACTTTCACATTAATTTTTATCTTTCTTTGCTAAATAAAAGTATTAATTACTGACCCCAAGCATTTGAACGGTAGTGTGTATAGTCACAAACCTAAAGTAGGATATACATCACAATAACGGTTCCTGGTTTATATTGAATCGGATAATCACAGAAAATGTGAACTTAGTGACAACTAGTCTCACAATGCATTTGGGAAGCTGCTGCCTCATGAGCGAGGCTCTTTTGTAAATCTTATTCAAAGATCTGCTTCATAAGAGTCATTTGTTTGCAAACTGGGCATCACAGATGGCACTGTTCATTGTTCTAATATTATTGGTTTGTTCAACATTTTTATTGTTGTATATTTTAGTTACAGTTTATTTTTCACAATCTTGAGATTTAAAAAAAAAATTGAAATCAAGTGCGAAACAGGCATCAGTAACTCATCATTGTAAACTTGAACTCAAGGCCTCTCCAGCATCATTAAACACTGTCACGGTGCACCTTTCGCTCAAGTCTATTATTATCTCCATATTAATGAAGTAATGAACTGATAAGACCCCTGGGTTTGCCACACTTAACTACTCACACCTCAGAATGTCTCTGCCATCTCATTTCAGCCACTTGAGAAACATTGAATTGATTAGTTGTGTTGTTCTTAACAGGTTTGAGGGTCTGATATCACCCCAGAGTATTTGAAAGGATATGAGGTTTAATCTTGCTCAGTACTTTTCACAGCTATCAAGATTTGAATGGCATGCTTAGGGATTGGTTGGCAAGCTTGCTTCTCTGGTTTTCTGTTTGAGAGGAAGAGGTAGATTTATGTCATAATTTGTGTAATTATCACCATCATATTCCAGATTCAGGATAATAGTACATGGAAATGATGTGGCATGCTGTGACTCTTTTAATGCTGAGAAGCAATGCCACAAAAATGAAAAAACTTTTTTTTTGTTGCTTGTTTTGTCAGCTTTGATTTTTTTTTTTTTTTTTTTTGCTCATATCAAATTGGAATGAATGCATCCAATGAATTTTTTTTTTTGCCTTTTTTTGAGATATGTTAGAAGAGAACTGACCGGAAGGCAAGTGGGAGAGAGAGGGGCAGAATCAGGAAACGTCCTCAAGCTGGGACACAGCCTCAGGTTGCCCAAAGTGCAACCACACCACGTGGCCACGAGGACATTGGCTCCGATGGCCATAATTTTTTAAAAAGGGTTAGTTCACCAAAAAATGAAATTTCTGTCATACTCACCCTCATGCTGTTCCAACACTGTAAGACCTTCGTTCATCTTCAGGAAACCCAAATCAAGACATTTTTGATGAAATCGGATTTCATCAAAAACATCTAAATTTGTGTTCTGAAGATGAACAAAAGTCTTACTGGTTTGGAACAACATGAGGCTGAGTACTTAATGAGAGAAATTTCATTTTTGGGTGAACAAACACTTTGAGTTAACTTTTGTGTAAACTTATCTTATTTGCTTGAGTTTCAGGTATTAGTTATTTTGCTGACTACATGCCATTTATCAAAGAGAAAGTTCAGTGAAACACTGAAATGCTGAACACCGAATGCGAAACTGTTGAGCTGACAACCACATTCACAACCCACATGGAAATGGTAGGCGTGGGAGTGTCTCATCTGTGGCTTTCTCAAAGATAACTCCGATTGTTGTGGTCATTCTTTAGTATTATTGAGATTCTTGTACCTGGCTTCACAGACAGGGCTTAGGCTTTAGTTCAAATAAGGAAATTAAAAAAAACAACAAAACAAAACATTACTGGTGTGCATTTTGAGACAAAACAATGGCACTGACAGAAATGTCAGTGGAAGTTGCTTTTAGTTAAAACAGCTCAGTCTGGGACTCGTCTGTGAAACCGTGGGAACCCGTTTTCTAAAAAACACAAAACAAAACAAAAAAAACATAAATGAATGCACTTCCTATGATAACTCCTCTCTAATGGACAGATTTTTCTGTATTTCATGTCTGCTTTCTTGTGAACCAATAATTCTTGTGGAAAATTATTGTGCATAATTATTTTATTATTAATCATAATATTTTTCCAGATAATATTTTAACCATTGCTTTTGGCTTCAGTACAGTGAAAACGTAAATGGCCACTATATTTGTCAGTTTTACTTTTAAAATCACGCTTTTCCGCTCCTACTATCCATCTTATTTTTCAAGGTGTTTGAAACACTATCCAAGGTGTTTTCTGTGAATGTGCAAGATATTTTAATAACAAAGTTTGGAAGAAACACATTCAAATGATCTAACTAATCATCACATCACTCCAACCCGCAGTCATTAATTTGTAATCAACATGTCTACCCAATCAGCGTGAGCGGAGACCTATATATATTGATGCAGTCGGCTCACCTAGGTTTTTGGACCGTTTTCAGCATCCCTCCTCCACACAATCTCCTCACAATTGCCTGGCTACTTCCTAAACCTGAATGTGTGTGTCTGTGTGTGTGTGTGGGGGGGTAGTTTAGGTTCGGCCCAAATACCGAGCTCACAGCCCTCTCCTCGGACAGCACGCCAAATTTGCATACTAATTAGTCAATCTGATTATTTGTAAGTGTGAAATTGTGAATTCCAATTTTGTAGCCGCCATAGGGAAATAGTGAGCAAGAACATTTTGAAGAATATCAGAGTGCAATAAACTGTAAAACTGTTTGGGTTTATAATTTAGACAATACATGAAAATAATATGGTAAGAAAGAATAGTTTGCAACATCAAGCAGCATAATAAATTGTTTTGTACAGCATAAATTAACCGGAAGTAGTGCCTAAAACTAACTTTTGTCACACCTGCTGATGACCAGCCAAAACAATTTTTTACCAGCCATGAGACAAAAACAGTCAATTATGACACCAATATTTTAGATATTGAAGCGTGAAATGTGTCAAGTATTCAAAAGATAATTTGAGTGCTACTTCAGAACTCAATGCCATAATGCTAGGGTGTTGTGAATGCTTTCCAGAGCATTGCTATGTCGTTTCTGAGATGTTCGGAGTAGTTTTAGTATGTTTTTGTGCAGGTGCAAGGGATTCTTGGTTGTTTCAATCTTAATGGGATTATTTCCAGCCATTTAATCACCCTCAAGGTGAATATCCAATACCTCAGACAAGCAGTAGCACACCCCACCTCACCAGCTTGCACTGGTTAAGGCATCATTCACATTTAATACTTTAATAAGTTTTCTGCTCTTACCTTGAATGTCTCTTTTACAATGATCCGTGCCACATTTCAGTCCTTGTGAGGCTGAGTTTCTAACTCTTGTTTTTCAAAAAATGTACACGTGTCAGAGCTTATGTTCCCACCCTCTGCAGTTGGATCTGTGTGACTTAAGAAATCCATCCTTACAGAACTGTTACTTTGGATGCATGAGGTGAGGGTCTGTAGATGTTTGTTCATGGTGTTGGGATTTAGCCGCTTGAGTTTTTTGTACCCTAGGAGATTCAGGAAGGCGGTACGGTACTCGGGACTGTGGCAGTAGATGAACGGGTTCAGGCCTGAATTGGCGTAGCCGAGCCAGTTCAACCCGAGGAACACAGACCGTGACGGCACCCACTTGACGATATTGAAGATGAAGAATGGCAGCCAACACAAAATGAAGGTTCCCATAATAATCCCCAGTGTCTTGACCGCCTTGTGTTCTTTTACGACATGCCTCGTTGACCGCCGCCTATCACTTCGAGCTGTTTTGCCTACAGAAACTGGACTTTCACGAGAATCTTCCATGCTTGTGCTCAGAAAGCGCTGTCTGTCCTTATCGATGAGTTTCAGCTGTCTGGTCGCGATGGCATACACCTTCCTGTACACGAACACCATAATAACGAGGGGCACATAGAAGGACACCACTGAGGAGAAGATGGCATAGGTCTGGTTAATATGGAAATCACAGCATTCTGTGTTATTGTAACAGTTTCGCGCATCGGTGTCATTCGCACGATTATATTGCTTCATGATTGGCACAAAGGACACTAGGGACGACACCATCCACACCATGCACACGATGTAGCCGGCTCTGCGCTTGCCCAAGAGGACCTGGTGCTCGAGGGGTCTTGTGATCTCAACATAACGCTCAACGGCGATGGCGCACAACGTCTCGATGCTGGCCGTGACGCAAAGCACGTCCAAGGACGTCCACAGCTCGCAAACCTTGTTGCCCAACAGCCATTTCCCTGTCACCACCATGCTGGCGCCCAGGGGCTGGACCACACAGCCCATGATGAGATCCGCAAAGGCCATGGAAATGATAAAGACATTGGTGGTTGTGTGGAGCTGAGGGGTACGAGCAATAGCCAGGATGACCAACAGGTTCCCAATCACCGTGGGGAAGATGACCAGCGCCAGAGGAAAAATGAGCAAGGGGTTGGCATCGAGGCTGGAGTTGTTGGCATTCATCCTGAGAAGAAGCTTTCAGTGAAGAAATGGAGAAATGGACAATGGATTGGTCAATCCCAAAATGCAACTAAAAATATTCTGTTGTCCTTTGTGTGCTGGGTTAATGTCCTGCAAGAAATGGATTCCAGGTGAGTTCATGTTTAAGAACAAAGACAGAACAATTCAACCAACGAAATGGAGACATCAAAAGCTCGCTCATTTTCGAAAGTTCATAGGCTTTACAAATTGCATGGAAACTCACAGAATGTAAGTTGGGCACGACTATTTGTCTTTGTGCCCTAGAAGGAGGAGCATTCAGTGGGTAGGAGAACTGTTCGTTGATAGCTTTTGAGGGACTTTTTTGACATCTTGTCATTTGAGAGGACCCTCCTTCTAACCCAAAATGCATTATTTGTGCCATATTTGTATAATTTTATGATTTCTTCATGTTCTACTCTGAATTTTATGCAGTATAACACAGCTGCAGCCATTACGGAATACTTTAGTTTCAAAATACTTGCTTATATGCTGAAATCGAACAGACCGGCGTGGAACGATGCCTTTATGAAGTAATAAAGCAATTTCAGCTAGCTTATCCAGATCTGAGATGATCGCTTGAATGCATTATCTGTGCCATATTTTTGACTTTTTTAATGATTTTTCTTGATATTATTTTAATTACTGCTGATGTCATTTATTTGTTAATGCACTACTCTGCAGTTTACGGTCACAAGAACAGCAAAAATTTGTATTTACGTGCTGAAACGAAACAGACCAACATGGAAAGATTATTTTCAGCCAGCTTAACCAGACTTGTGGATGATCACATACCTCCTCCTCACCCGTAATGTATTATTTGTGCTAATTTTGTTATTGCTGAGATCATTTAATTATTTATGCACATCAGCATTTTTATGAAATATGATTTTACAAAAACAAAGCTGCTGCTGCAGTGTACTTATTTAAAAAAAAAAATGAAATGAAACTGACCAACATGCAAAGTTTGATGCCTTTATGAAGTAATAAAGCAATTTCAGCCAGCTTACCCAGAAATGAACGTCCTCTCTCAAATCATTTTCAATTTATGCTTGTTGAGAAGTTACGCCACTTTTGAACTCTTATCTTCCATTATCGTGAACTCGTGCTCCGTGCACCTTCCCACGCCTGATGTGAACATTATGTTCAGAAGGATGCAGGACGTGTGGTTTGTGGCTGGCACCATAGTGTCAGCTTCCTGTGGTAGAACCTATGGCCTCTCAAGAAGAAGTGCTGTAAGAACATGATGAATTTCTTTCAAAACATTGCTTTCAAAAATGTAATTGTTCACTAAATAATTAGGCCAATAAAATCTAGCAATTGTGTATTGCATTTTTGTTATAGCCTCTCTTGTTTTATAACTCTTGGATCAGCCAACAACACATTGCTGTTAACCTATTGACACTTTAT